>JAVQJX010201457.1:0-10531 GCA_036025115.1 Ambassis agassizii
TCATGTATAATTGCCGCACGCCGCGCCGCACACCGCACCCCGCCGCGCACCCCCCCCACACACACACACACACACCTCGCTAGTCGATTTTTTGGTTGAATTTTCAGGGCTTCAGTCGACCAACAATTTCTTTGGTTGATTGCAGCCCTAGCCGTCATGGAGGGAAGACAATCTGTCAGGACGGAGAGGACACGACAATTAGAGTGACAACACTCTTAACAAAGGCGTGCAGAGAAAGTGTGTGTTTGTGTAGAAATGTAGCTTCACACTTGAGTCTATTAGAGTTAGAGCTGAGGAGAGGGAAGTGACCCAAACACTCAGATTGATAATTTTTTTTTTTAGAAGCTGAAGAAACCGAGACTGTGAGTTTGTGCGTTTGTTTTTGTGTGTCCTTCTCTGACACTGCCCCGACTTTTCCTTCTCGTCTTCACGCCGATGCTCATCTCTCGCTTGGGTGCTGTTGCTGAGGTTTGGACTCTGGCTGCTGTGACAAACACACACCAATAGACACACACACACACCCACACACCTCTACCTCTCAGACAGCGCGCTCTGCTACACTGGTCAGGAAATTGGACCCTCAACAGTCTGTATATTGGAAATGAAATTCCTTTCAAAGGCCCAAACACACACACACACACACACACACACACACTGAGTCTTATCTACTGCAGCACTATCAGTAGTTTAAAGATATCCCTCCCTCTCTCTCTTTCTCTCTGGCTGCCGGTGTCTCTCGTCCATATGTGCAGCTGACCGATAAGACGTTAATTGTTGCCTGTCAGAGACAGAAAACAGGATTCTCACTATCAACAGCAGCTCTGATTGTTGCAGCTTGTTGTTCCTAAACTGAATAAATGTTGTCTGACAGTGATGGATATCGCTTCTGCCAGCTTAGACAGCAGTAAAGTTTTCACAGAGATTTGTGCGACACCACAAAATGAAACGAATAAACCTCAACTGAATAGCCACAAAAAATGTGATCCAGATAAAAGGCTCTGTTTGATTGACAGCGTGAACTTGTTGACAGTAAGCATTCATTAGCAGGTTAAAAAGGATCCAGACAGTCTAAATATAGTTTACAGGTTCACTTAAATACTGTTGATACTACAGTCACATGCAACCTGCAAATTACTAAATCACTGCTTTACACGACACTGTAAAAAATATAAAAATGTTTTTAGCTAATATTTATGACTTCAAAATAGACGAAGATAAGCGCTATCTTGCTAGCTAGATGGAAGAATCTATGGGGATTGACTCGTTTTTGGATCCAGCCCTCAAGTGGTCATTTGAAGAACTGCAGTTTCAAAATAGCCTCCTGTGACGCGTGTCCAGAAATGACATCACTTCCTTCCTGGATATTTTCTGCAGCTATAATCCTGCTCTCATGACCTCTTCTGTCTGCAGCATCACTTTAAAGTTCCTGAGCTGCTTGTGTCGCTCACCTCTCCACCTTGTCGTTCGTCTGCGTTTGTGTTCACATTACTCTTCAGTGAGTGCGTCTGTCAGTCGGATCAGAAGCCCTCCCGAGGTTTTTTTTTTTTTTTACGTGCACGCTCATGCATGTGTGCACGCTCTTTGTGCTCAGCTGTCGGATAAGGCTGTTTGTGTGTGAATGATACGAATCAAATCTTCAGTGAAGTATAAAATGCTTTAAATCCTCCTTTTCATGGCTCTAATGAAAATCAGAGACGGTAGAACAAACACCTCCCTGCTTTTATAAACACGCTTGTTGCTGCAATTTCATACCTGCCATTAGTTCAGTAGTGAAGCAGCTGATGGAGCGGCATCGGTTTCATTATTTTTGTTGTTAAATTGCTCTTAAAATTCATTCCCAGGTGATATTAAAAAAGCTCCGGTTCAGCGCCTTCAGAACTGTAATTTCCTCCGAAGCAAATTTGCCAATTTATCCTCTCAGCTGTTTGCGGCGCTGATCTGGAATCCCCATTAACCTTGAGGCTGAGTCATTTTAGCAAATTCCCATTAACCCCTCCAGAGTGAGTTGTTTGGTGAATTCCCATTAACCTCCAGCATCAGTCGTTTATCAGAAAACAAAGAAAGTGTTCAGAGCGCATTTCTGCCTCATTTGGAGATTATTTTCCCTCTTTCACAGGACGATTACTAAAATTAGGGTCACACAGTCAACTGAGTGAAACTCTGTAAAGAGCTAATTGTTACAGAAGTACAAGATAGAGCTCATATTCTGGTGACAGATTGAAATGATCAGCAGCATGTACGGACTTAAAATGTTCAGTTTGTAGTGACGTTCTGCTGTATTTCTAGATTTGTGTTGCATGTTAGAGCTGCTCTAAAGAAGGTTCCAGCTGGCTGCGCCATGACTTCTTGATAACATCAGTCCCACACTGTGATTAACAGCTTTCTTCCCAGTTTGAGTCGGGATAAGTTTGAGGGCAGCGAACAGGATAAACCATCGAAGAGTATTCTGGCCGTTCTCTATAGATCCGAGTCTCTGTAGTTCCTCAGTCCGGTTCACACAGCAGCTCATCGCTTATTGAATAAATCAGAAGCCTCAAATAGTCAGGAGAGATTAGGCTGCACCTAGCTGAGCGTGCACTCTCCATCCTGCTCAGTGGTGGGTGCCCATCCGTTCATATTTTGTCGGACTAATTTAAGTGCGTCCACACACACCCACGCAGACATATGTGCAAACCACACACACACACACACACACTGAGGGGAGAGTTGGTTTGTAGTTGAGGGTCAGCGAGCATGTGAACGGAAACGTGGAGTAGCCCTCATGCAAACAGAAGGAGGAGAGACAGAAGAGCGCGGCTGCTGGCTGAAAGCCGGAGCAAATATGATGTTCGTCCGACTGAAGGATGGAAAAGCAGAAAGCAAACATAAGATGCGATGGGAGAAATGTGGATTGTAAGTGGATCCGATGGCACGAGTTCCCTGCAGGAAGCCCACGCATGTGAAACTGAGTAAATATGAGTGGAAACGGAGCGATGGGTCGAGCTGCAGCCTGCAGCCTGACAGTTCCTTAATGCTCTCTGTCAGCTGGTTTCCTCAGCGATTCCCCTCCACAGCCCGGATGATAGGAAGATAAACACAACGGCTTCCAGCAGAAAGCCCAGACACCCCGCTCAGACTGTGATCATACAGGCTGTGATTGGGAAAAGAGTGACCTCTGATCTGTGCTTTTACAAATTTAAGTGGACTTAGTGCCTCTTTAGTCTCTTGTGTCCTGTTATGCATTTATGGACTCCTGTAAAGTGAAAGGTAGTTCCCTCAGGGGGCTGAAATGTTTGCATCCTGTGGGCGTCAGCTTTGTTGATATGAAATTAATCTTCACTTGATTGACCACAGTTCAGAATCAAGTGTCCAACATGGCCGTAGGATGAATAAACCAAAAGATGATGCCTCTATGGACGGTATAAAACAAGGAACTTGGTTTCCATTGGCTCCCGGGGCTGGGGGAAGGACATGGGGCCGTTCGCCTAGTGGTCCAGTCCAAAACATTGACTTATGTTTGCCTGGTACACCAACCAAACAAACATTTGGCTGTGGCTTCTAGACACTATTAAAAAGATTCAAACTGAGGTTGTTGATGACTCTCTGCACGTCCCGAGCGTCTGTGTCGCAGGTGATGCTTGCACTGAGGCTCTTTAACAGCCTGTCTGTACAGCGTGTGATCCGTAAAAACCCACGAGAACAGGAGCCTAAGTGGTTTGAAGCGCTCTGACAGTGATTGATACCAGCAGGGAGCTGAATGCAGACCACACTGCTGCTTCTTATCAGCGACACATCCTGCTCCAAAGCAAGATGTCAGCTGTTTTTGGACATGGTCTGACTGACTGACTGCTGCTGCTGTGAAGTCATGGAGGAAGATTTGCTGTGTGTTAAAAGCTTTGATGAAAAACCGGAGACCTCCAGTCACACACGATTCACTGAATTAGTCCCGGAGCATTCAGCGGTAAACTGCAGAGAGATGGATGAATAGTTAGCATAATTGTTATTATGCTTCTTTTGCTACGCTGTATCTGTGTCTCTGTGCTGCGTTTCAGGCCTAATTGTTTTGATACCGCTGAGTTAGACGTCTCAGAAGAGCTGCAGTGTGATTGAAAGCTACACCAAGTAAATAAATTAGCACAGAGGAGCTTTATTTTATCATTAGCTCAGACAGAAGTGGAGATTTTGTCTGTTCTGGCTAATAGGATATAGTGAGATTACACAGAAATAAGATGGATAACCAGCTGAGACCTCACATATGATTCTTCAAGCATGTGACCCCATCATGTCTTCTTCCAGCCAATCACAATGAACGTATTATCTGCAGCCAAACACCACCTTTAAGAAGAAGAAGGTTCAACTTTGTCATTACACGTACAAGTACAATGCAATGAAATGACAGGCGCCCCAGGCAGCCATGAGCAGGTGGTGGTGGGGGGTTCGGTGCCTTGCTCAAGGGCACCTCAGCAGTAACTCTCCAGCTATCATCCCACCTCATGTGTCCAGAGCTGGACTCAAACCAGTGACCCTCCGCTTCAAAGTCCAATGCCCTATGGACTGAGCTGCCACACAGAGCGACAAAAACATCTCCTGTATCGAGGCTAACAGCTAACCTGTGTGAGAGGGAAACCTCACAGCCTCCACACCAGCAGGGGGCGGTGTGCTGTGTTTATCATTCAAAATGTCAGAGAGCAAGGACACAAAAGGGGGTGGGGTGGGGGGCTGTTATGTTTCAGAAAAGTTGCGTAACCATGGAAACGTGTGAAATCTATCCACTCATGGACCCGGTTTCTAAAGTTCATAGTCCCTAAAGCCTGGATCATGTGGATGAAATTTTAGTGGATACGCCTGCACTCGTCTCCGTGTGGGTGGGGCCTTAGGTTGGATGTTAACAGACTGTTCTACTGCCCTCTAGTGGCCAAGAATGTATGAAGACAGACAGTTTTGACTAATATAGGGGATACATTTGCCCTCTGTACACTCAACATTCAGCCCTAAAACAAAGTTGGACTAAAGGTTTCTGTGACTAAAGGAACCAATAATTTATGACTTCTGGGAGTTTCTCTGGATTTTTGTTCTGGGGGGGAAAAAGGCTGAAATGGAAGTGTTGAAAGCCAAAAATCTTATCAGAAGGAGTACCGGTGGAGTCGCTGGTATTGATCAACAACCCCATCAACCTCAGCAGATATATAGCGGCCATTTTTCTTCTATGTGGCCCAGTAGAAATCTTTGTTATTGCCCCCTTAAAATATAGATGACGGGCATTAATGAAATATGATGCAACCCCTGGAGACTAAAATTAACATTTGGTACAAAGAACAGAGTCACTCAGCCACCCCAAACAAGTGAAAGGGGGCCGTTTTAACCAATAGTTTGTGGAGACGGCACACAAAAGAGAGATTCACAGATATTAATATTTATTCTTCTTTTCCCTCTCTGGTACCAGAATTCATAATTATCTCAAACTCATAACAGCTTAAAAAACTCCCAATAGATCAGGATTGATTATTTGATATTAAAATGTCCAGCTTCACATTAAAAAAAAAAAAAAAAGCTCAGGAGACAGACTGAGAGATGGAAATGAAGAGCCGGAATATTCTGCCTGTGCGTCTAAATGAGTTTCTGAACGGCCGGAGGAGAGACGAGGTCGCAGAGACGGAGCTGATTTAATAAGACCACCAGCAGAGAAACGGGAAGAGATGAAGAGCCGACTTTGTTTCACCTTCTGAACCTCATTATGGAAATAGACCACATTTCTGATTGCTCGGCTGCATATGTATTTGTCGCTGCATGCAGGTGTGTGTGAAACGGATCCACTGTAACTGTGTGTATGTTACAGCAGCATTTTACAGGTTTATGAAAACAAATTATTCATCTGCACAGAGAGTTTTTTTTTTTACTTTAATGAGTCTCATTCAGCTTGTTTTTGTTTTCAGTGTGAGTGCAGGAAAGTGAAGAGTTTTACATCCTAATTTAAGTGGCGGGGCGGATTTTAGTGGAGCTAAAACCTCATTAAGGTAATGTTTTTGGAGTTTTAAATGGATGTTACATTCACCTGCTGCAGCTTTCTAAAGTCATTTTAACCACACTGGCATTTATCCCCGTAGAGTTGATACTAGAAGGAAGTAGAATCATTGTTTGAACCAGGCTGTAAACATGTTTATTTCTCCTGTAAAGTTGGACATTTTAACATGGGAGTCTATGAGGACTGACTCACTTTTGGAGCCAGCCCCTAGAGGCTGCAGGGGGAACTACACGTTTTTCAAGTCTGAAGTATCTGACTAACTCTGCAAAACTTCTGCTCAGAATCAAGAATTAAAACTAAACTAATTTGCTAATATGAGCATGCCAAGTTAAGTCACTTTCTCCTTATAGATCCCAGGCTCTCCTCATACTTAACCTTTGACCTCGGCCTCAGTAGTCGGCCGGTTCATTGTTGAAGTGAAAAGTCGTGACCCTCAGGCGACCCTGGCTGATCCCTGATGACCTGTCACTGAGTTAGCTTTGTCTCTGAGACAATGCTGTGGCTTGTAAACATGTGCAAAGACATGCTGTCTAATCAGTGTTACTGATGTTTGTTTGGGTGTTAAAGAAGCAGAGACTCACTCAGGGCGATGATGGTACAGCTGTCTGTTTCTCTCTTTAAAGACCATTGTTTTGTAAATGTTTGGAACTTGCCGCCTGTTTTTGTTTTTCTTACCAACCATCCTTTCTTCATATTGGTTTCTTGTTCTTTGAGGACGTCCCGCCCCTTTGCTTAAAATGAGAACAGGGAAAACCCCCGCCGTTGTCTCAGAGGAATACTGCATGGCTGAGGAATGACACAGCAGGAGTTAATTAAGAACAGACCGCTGAGAAGGACCAGTGACCTCAGGAGGAACATTTTCTTCCTCTGCATTCTTATACAGGCTTAGATTTTTGTCGTAATTTTTTTCTGATTATGTGTTTTCTCATAAATTGAATAAATTCATATTTTTCCTTCTAAATATCAACTTCAACATTTATGACTAAAGAGTCATAAAAGATTATAAATAAATCTATAAGACCTTTTATGGTTTGTCACTTGTTTTATTGCACAAAATTTTGAGTAAGCCATCATATATTAATGAAAGTTTTTGCTTCGAATTTGATCATCATGTTAATTTGCTGTAATCGAAGACAAAACGCCTTTGTGTTAGTTGGTCTGGTCCAGATGGAGCTGCTGTGTGGAGGATTTGTGCAGATATCACATTTCTTTGCCGTCCTGCTTACCTCTGCTGACTCATTTATCCTCTTTGCTCGGTGACTTTGTTTTATTGCCTCTCCTGTCCGAGGATTATGGTTTTTTTTTTTACCTCGGCGGACCTGATGTTACATAACTTAAGGATGAAAAGCGTTGGTGCGGTCACACATCGCGTTTTGATGACGCTCCTTGTTGTTGGATCAACGGCTCTGCTTTCATGTATGAATGAGAGTCCTGTTTGTTTTTTTAGGAATTTTTGTTTTCCACCCTCGGGATGTGAAGAAGTCCATTTTAATGGCTTTTGTGCATGAAAGACAAACAGTCTTTGTTTTCACGATGGCGTGCTGCTGTTTGCCAGCGGCCACCACAGAGGAGGACGGCGTTGATTTGCTTTCTTTATCATCAAAGGAAAGCGGTTCGTCCATGAGTTTAGCATCGATCTGAAGTGGGTTACCACTGATGTGCTGCGTGGAAACAAACGGACACTGTGCTGCTTATTGAGCTGCTCCTTTTGGTGTCTTTCTCCAAAGAAAATGTCACAAGTTTCATCACCTATTTAGAAGACAAAAAGCTGTATGAGTCCCTTTAAAATTGTCACATCTAGTGCTTCATTTAAAACTCAGTGTAATGTTCAGATCCATTATCAATATATGAAGTAAACATGCGAACAAACTTCCAGTTCTAAAGCTTTAGATTTCTACGTTTGTCTTCCCTCTTCTGCCTCTCTGAGCAGAAACTTCTCTGCTGCACTGAAAATCAATACAGCCTACTGGAAAGTTCTTGACTCATGTAATTACATTTGTTTACTGCCCGCACACTCTCCTCCATCTTCATGTAAGCTCTTGTGCCCGATAAGCCAATAAAGTAAGAAGCCGTGTATTATATTTCCTGACTTGGCACCAGTCTTTTTCCTGCTCTGGCACAGATACGTAATCGTTTGCTGGAAGTGCTGGAATGCTTTGTGTTCAGATGACTTAAAGCTGTTTCTTACTTCTTGGGCTAAATCCTTCAAAGGCCACAGGCTGTAAAAGTGCAGCTTTTATAGACATTGCATCAAGCTTTATAAAATAGGATAAGATAAAGAGAATGAATTAATATTTCTCATTTCTGTCATCAGAGCTGCGTGTCGATTTTTGGAGCAAAATCCTTCAAAGGCCATGACCTACAAAGGCCTTCATAGAAGGTGTACAGGATTCAACCTAGTTTTATTACACAATATGTTATTTTCTATTATCTGCCACAACCATGCCTCAATTCCAGGGCTAAATCCTTCAAAGGCTGGATTTGAAGGCCTAGTGCTTCACAACAGTGAAGTCTCCATTCAAATCAGTCCAGAAATGCACCCGTCATTTTCTTTTAAATTAAGGATGTAAGAGGTTACTCATTTGTGAACCAAATTATCCTGTGATTTGTCCTTTGTAGGCCACGGCCTCTGAGGGATGTAGCCATGTTCTCCTTAGCAAAAATTCTATTACTGTTCGTCATTTCAATGATTATTAACAGAGCCAGTCCTGTTGCTTAGTTGGCCTTCAAATCCAGCCTTTGAAGTATCTCGATTCTTGGGATAAGTTGAGCTGCTAATGATCCACCTGTTGGAGCCTCAGAAGTAGGACTGTCTTGTTGCACTGCCATGGCTTGGCTGGACTTCAAAGTGGCCTCTGAAGGATGCAGCTTTTGAATGAAAATCTTGTTTTTTTTTGGCGTCTTATTTGGAAAGCTCTAACACTGACCCAGTTTCTTGCTGGTATAACCCAGACTCTTCTGCTATCAACAGCGACTGACATAATCAAATTTAGCTGAGTCTGAAAAAGGTAGCTCTTTCATTTCAAAGGAGCTCTTTCATTTTTTTTATTCTCACAGAATAGCACCGGATGGTCAGAGGCCATTTTTTGTTCTCTACTGTCTATGGAAACCATTCAGCCCAAACCATGAACTATCATAGGCGTGTTCGCACAAATGAACAGTGACAAAGCAACAAAGGACGTAGGTTTGAGGACTTGACAGTAAAATTAAGTTGTTGTAGAATGTGTGACAGAATTTCTGTGTGTGTGTATGTGTGTCCAGGTTGAGCTCTTCAAAGGGCGTTAAAAGCCTCTGGATTTTAATCGGATGCTGCTCAGACTCTACATTGTAATTACGTCCCAACAAATTCCTGTCTACATACTCCCACAACCAGATGTGTGTTTGTATTTATTGGTGTGTGTGTGTGTGTGTGTGTGTGTGTGTGTTTGCTGGTGGGTGGAGGGTGGTCGTTTTTGTGTACAGTTGATGTCTCTTTGGGGAGGTTTATAAGCCGCATGTTATATCACGTTAACATTGTGTTGGTGCTATTGATGTTTGTGTGCGACGCTGGTGTACTATTTGCACAGATGCTTGTGTGTGTGTGCGTGTGTGCAGCTTATCTCTTCCATGCTCTTCTCACCAAGTTTCTTTGGTCTCAATTGGATGTGAAAGGAAATCCCATGTCTGCAAGACTTCCACTGCAGGCACAGACCTGTGTGTGTGTGTGTGTTTGTGCATGTGAAGCATTTACCATGCCACAGTGGATTAAGCACACTGTCTCAGCTACAGTAAGGCTGTAAAAGAGAGGAAAAACAGGAGCATGAACCAAACAGGAGCTTAAGAAAACTGCTTTTATTTCGACTTTAAACGACACCTTTAATTAACTTGCCATTCAAAAACACGGATTATTAGAACCTTAGAGTGTGTGTCCTTTGTTTGTGCGCTGCATAATGTGTTTAGAGTGAGATAACATGACTGCCAGAAAACAAAAGCTTTTTTTTAGACTAATCATAATTGCAGAATTTTGTATTTTTATTTCATCAGAGTGGCTACACAAGGAGAGCATTTACACCCATTTGTTACAATAGGTGTATCTGGCGCCCCCAATGGTTGTATCTATACATTGCATGTCCAGATGTGCTGTTCAGGGTGGGGCTTGTAGCTGAAAACTACGGTGGCCGAGAGGGGCCAAACGCATTGCAATTGCCCGAAGCGCCTCAGTTACAGAAAACGGCTTCAAATGCAGAAACGGTGCAAATTCACGAACTCAAACTCAAGTCTAAACAAGATACAAACAGAGAAACGTGGTACAAATGGGAAAAAAAACGCGCTAACATTAAACATTAAATGCGCTGCATATAGAGAAACGATTCACCCTGTATGTCTCTTCATTGAGCTGTTAAGCTGAGAGCGCCCTCTGCAGGTCTGGAACACTCCCGTTGTGCTCTGGTTATACAGCGTTTTCTCCTTGCAGATGTTTTTCAGTTTGCATCGTTTCTCTGTATGCAGCGCATTTTATGTTTATACGTTTGACTTTGTTTTTTTGCACTG
>JAVQJX010201465.1:0-25180 GCA_036025115.1 Ambassis agassizii
GTATATAGTGCAGGATGAATGTCCCCCTCATACAGACGGAATACATTGTCCTCTATCATATATTAAGTTTATTTGTTTACCAGGTGTATTTTTCCACATAAAAAAAATATAACTGGAAAAACTCTTTTCCAGTGTACACACAAATGCCCTGGACAGTGGCAGCTGTCCTGCGTCAGATGCATAAAATAGCACTTTGGTGCAACAGAGCATAGCAGACATATGATCGTATCTTGCAACAGCCCAGGAGATTGGAGGTTTTGTGTGCATGAAACTGCTGTTTACTTACCAGTGAAATACAGATCCTGACACGTTCTCACATGTAATGAGCTTGGACACCAAACTGGGGTTTTATAAGAAACAAATTACAACCTAGCATGCAGCTGTCACTTTGCTTTAGTCAGGAGGGCCACCCACTAAATATCACCTAGCTCATTACTGTAGCAAGCATTATGGTTGCTGAACATGAAAACAAAAATCTATTCTGGAGGTAATACTCATAAGGACATTGTGATGTACAAAGGAAATATCTATCCAGCCTACATTTCAGGATGTGCACACTCAGATCTGCCTGCTGCCAATGTGTTTACTTGCATTTAAACTTAATGATGCAAACTAATCATGGAGGCAGTATAGGAACTGTCATGCCAAATACTATCTCCCTATAAAATGGTGAAAGTCAGTTTTACTGAATGTACACTCACCAGATAAGGTTAAACTAGGTATTTTTTGTACACGACATGCCCCATGGGGATGGTTGCCATTTATGCATGACTGAACTGGTCTGCACCATGCAGGGTCAGCTGCTATGCTGTACGTGGATAACAGGGCTGTATTTAATGCTTCTAACACAAGCATCTATTAAATAAGCTAAACAAGGAACTTAAGAAAATTAAAAGGAAAATGCTTTCCAGGTCTGCTTCGGTGGGTGTGTTCACTTGCGTTGCAATCCACTTTGATCACACTCCAGCACTGTGAGCCCTTGCTGCTATTTCCCTGCAAACACAAGTTGTGGATTCTGACTCACATAATGCTGACTGATTTGTGGCCCCACAAAATGAATTTGTTGGGTCGATGCCAGCTGTGCAGCCTCTCCGTCTTCCCGTTCTGTCATTTCATCTCTCATTCCCCATCCACACTCATTGAGGTTCACTCTACAGGCCTTCAGTCTGTAGACACAAAAAGTTGTAATAAGGTTTTTTTTTACTACATTTATCTCACCTCTGCTCAAATGAGACACAAGCTATGTCTTCTTTTAAGCTTATGTGGGATTCTTAATGAGGCAAATTAAAGTGGGAATACACTGGCCTATGCGTTGTGGTCTTGGCTGTAAAAATAGTACAAGAAAATGATGTTTTGCACCGGGCTCATATTCTGCATGCTGTAGCCTTGACAACACTGTTAACTTCAACATTACACTTGGAGGTGGAATGACCTCTGCAATGTCATCTATATACACAGATAAGAAAACAACACATGGCTTTTGTAATTATACCTGTCACTTGAGAACCAAAATAAATGAGGGTACAGTATCATATATCATGTTTGAAACGGACACAATGCTTCTCTGAAGTACAGAAATTGGTTATTTTTAGAGGATGATATAACAGAGTCATGTCACTCTCATGTCTTTGTCCTGTTTCAGAAGTGACCCAGAAACAATACGATCAAGGCAATCAAGAAATTATCTCCTGTGATCAAGTGCTTGATAACACAATGCTTTGTGCGTCAGAGGCAAGCACCTGAAAGAGGCGGGAAAACTCTGTTTCTTCTCTTTTTGGCAGGGTGGAAAGGATACTTAGGGGTCAATGAAAAAACTGAAGTGAACAGAGAGATAAAAAAAAAGGATGGCCAAACACAACACAGAAGACAAATGTTTAAGTAGAGAGAGAAAGAGAGAGCAAACACATGTGAGAGAAGGGAACACAGGGAGAACAGGAGAGAGAGACTACAGCAAACAGAAAGGATGAGAGAGATGGAGAGAGAGAGACACTTCTGTTACAGCTCTCTCTCTCTCTGCCCCCCTCTGTGGTGCTTGCATAGTGGAAAAGGAGGAGTCCTCCTGCCTGCATTAGCACTGCAATGTCAGTGAGGACTCGTGTGTATGAATGGATTTTTATTTCATATCTTCAGTGAGGAACTATTTAAGCTCCCAGCTATCCAGTTCATTAATTTGCTTCTGGCTGAGTTAAATTAAAAGACATGAGATACGTTTTCTAAAAATAGCACCTACACAAATCAATGATACCCCCTTACTGTTGTATTCTTTTTTCTCTGTCTGTTTATCTGTAGTCATGTGGGAGACAAAAGAGGTAGAAAAGCCTGACACCTTGCCATTTGCCGGCACATTGAAGTGGACATGAGCATGGAGGTGAAAGAGGGGGCAGTGGACTGATGCCCAGCCAGCACATGGTACAATTCACTGTGGTGCAACAGAGCACACAGCATGGAAAAAAAAGAATGAGTGAAAGAGTGAAAAGAAGGATCAAGGCCAAGCACCAGCTGTTAAAAATAACTGCCCTCCCTGACATTTTTCTATACCTTGCAGCAGTTCTCCTCCTAATAATAGCAAATATACACACATAGCTCAGGGCCACTGCAAACAGAGTGGGGAGAGGCAGACCGGAATGCCCGGAGGACAGATGTGCTAGGTTACGGTAATGCTTTTGGAAGACAAGCTTCCTACTCAGGACATACTGCTCACTTCACCCAGTCCCTTAGCCCTGTTTAATGAGCTCATATAGAGAGAAGTGAAGTACAAGGAGAAAAGATGGCACAGTGATGTATGGCTTGCTTTTCTACAGCAAACAAGAATAATGTTGGGATATTCCATAAAACACACACGCACTGAGCCTCATTGAATATTATGGCCAGCATTGGGGAGCGCACTGATTGAAAACCTTTAAGAATAAAGCATCAGATCCTCGGCTCACTTAACCGTCTCAACGTCCAATACAATGAGTCTAATTACATCCTTTTCAAGGTACCACAACAGCAGCAATGTCATGGTCAAGTGGACAAGGCAGTGAGGGAACAGCCAACAAATGACAGACACTTCCATCCACGATAGTGTAATACTAAAGAGTTCTTTTAAATTCATTAAATACTTTGGATAAGCCTATCCAGGCCAGAACCAATTTACTTGCAGATCACTCTGGCATGGCACAGGCTAAAACTCATTCCCAGAAATTTTACATGTTTGGCCACTGTGGCGGAATATTCTCTGTCACTTGTTATTTGTGGTTGGTGAATACACAATGTGTGTGTGTTTTCTTCCCCAGGCAGGCCAGACATCTGAGAGAAAATATCATTGCATGGACATGAGAGTCCTATTTGACAGAGCAGACTTTTTTGTCGATGCTTGTTGAACTGATAGCAAACACTCAAAATGTGATGAAAAAAAACCACTGAGACCTCTTGTGTACAACACAGTTTCCTCATTTAAAGGACACATCATTCAACAACAACAGATGAAATTCAAAAGGGAAAGAAATACAGCCAGTCATCTAGAGTGCGATTCCTCATTTGCCTCAGCAATGGGAGAGCGGCACTGTTTCGAAATCAAACATCCGAGGGTGTAAATTGGATGCACAGTGTGTGTAACAGGGTAGCTGTTGTCAACAATGTGGGTCTCACTTGTTCCTACCAGCATCCCCATAACAATATGGGAAGGTGTCTTTGTCTGTGACGGTACATTTAGAAAAATGCATATGTTGCACACAACAGTGCTGCATAATGAATTCTCTCAATGCGTTACTGCACACAATATAATATAATACATCATATTGTACCCCTTATTTTCTCTTAGACACAATTTCAGTCAATTCAAATAAATAAATAAAAACATCATATGAGCTGTGGTTTGATTATGCAGAAAGTTTGAAGACAATAACAGTTGTGGTAAAAATGGACAACCTTAAGTGCGAATAGAAGCACTTCCTGATATCATAGCCAAAGTGAATTTAAAGGTGGTGGAGAGAGCCTGGAAGATAAAAGGCCACTGGTCACTGCCATCTCACAGGAAAGCACTGACAACATCTTGACAGATGACTTAATAACACAACAGTGTTTTGCTGTAGAGATGGTATCTCCAAAGCTCCCTGAGAATTTCCCAAAATTCCTTGGACCCGATGAGAAAGGGGTTCACCATATGTCAAGAGACAATTTTGTTATTTGTGATCCCAAGATTTCTTCTGCAATTTGTAAGCATGGATGATACTTGGGTTTAGATGAAAGTCTAAGCAAGTGGAGGCCCCCTCCTGAGACAGCTATGAATCAAGAATATTTAGCATGGGAAGAGATGTCTTCCAAAAGGACAACTCTCTGGCACTCTGGTCCACAGTGGTGATGGCAGCCATCCCAGCAGTCTCATCTCATTACATGAAGTAGTCACATACTTCAGTCTATTATTTCATGCACACCACCACAAACTGACCAATTTTAAACCGTGCTGGATGGTTCAAACCCACAGCAGGGTTCTACGCAGGATTATATTCTACACCTACATTGTGATTTACATCCACCTTATGGTACCACAACAGCGATGTAGTGCTTCATTACCATTGTGCCATTTTCATCTTCTTTCTCACTCTTGGTTGGGGTTGAGGTTAGGGTTTAAAAAAGGTAAGGTTGCAGGTTGTCATGTTGGCTGTCAAAAAATGATTTATGCCTACATGGAACAATGCATTAAACCACATCTCTAGTAACAGAAACAATATATTGTAGGCACTAAATCCAGTTCTGTTGAAATCCATGTGTTCTTCAGATCTTTGATGCGCGTCACCAAAAAAGGGGTAAAAAAATCATGTCATTGTGCACAAAATAATACAATCCAGGATGTTCATTGAAGCATGTCAAATGCTACTACTGTTCACCTAATTTGAAGGCCTTAGACTATTACCTAATCTCCAAATAGAAGGTCAGTGGTCACTGTCATTATACCATAGGTGACCTCATTGCTGTGGAGTGTTTTCTGGAGGTCCAGGATCTCCACAAATGTAACTCTCAGACCACAAGCCAATCAGTCAGAGCCTGTATTGCACCTACGCACCTGTTTTCATACAAAAACTCCCCAGCATTCGTTCTTTTTGTAAAATATAAGTTTTGAAAACAATTTGTTATCAGAACAGAGGGAAAAGTGTTGGTTTTATATTAGTATGTTTTCATGCACAAATACAGCAAATTAAATGTTTCTTCCCCCCAAAATATCTCTGATAATTCCTCTACAAAGACTGAACAGAGGCTTTTTAAATCCCAAATGGTCGTGTCATAATCCAGTAAATTCAGGGCCCTAATTGGATTTTTCAAAGGCCCAGAATAGTTGCAGAATATTAAATACTAGCTCTGTCAAATTCTGTAATGGAAAAAGGGTCAAGTGGAAAAGCAATCAACGACACCCACGCCTACTGTGGCCATGAAGTAATTTACCCCATGCCCAAATGTGGTCAGTCACTAGAGTCAAACACTAATGGCGAAGTTAAACTCCGGAACAAATATGAGAACTAAGCCTTTCAAGATCCAAATATAGACACTGAGGATTGTAACACAGAATCTAGAAACTAATTAAAGCCTGTCTGTGTGACGCCAGCATCCAAGTCTGCCACTTTCACTTCAATATGCTGAGAGTGACAGTGTTAAGACACAGCATTTTCAAACATTATCTGTCTCCTTCCACATCACAACAGATCTCACCAAAGCCAGACACGACAGCTTGCTTTTGTCCATGTTCTTCAAATAAACGGCATCTGAGGAAGAAGTAAAGAGAAAACCCAGGAATAGGACCAACAAAGTCCGCCTGTTCTCCAAGCTGTCCTTTTAAAAATGCAAATCATGCCTGGTTGAATTTATTGTGGCTCAGACACTGGCTAAAGGGGCTGATGTTTAAAAATAACACCTTGTGAGTCGTGACCCAAATTTGCCTCAAAAATAACTCCCTGGAAGACCAGAAGCCGACAGAGAAACCAAATCTCATTTGCATTTCAGTCACACTCTCGGATGCCGCTAACATTATTTATTGATAAGATTTTGCAACAAGAAAAAATACACAGTTGGGTTGAATTGAGGAATATTAGACATTTGTTAATTAGCTCATTGTGTGCTCTGATTCATGAAAGTGATCTTCATGAAAGATGAAAAGCTTATTATATTTCTGAAGTACAATCAAAGACCATTTATGGTGTAATCAAGAGTCTGAAAAGTATGCTAGAGGGGGTTGTAATATCCACATTCGTTGGGTTTCTGTCTTGACCTTTCCCCCCTTTAGGTTTTTACCATCAAGCTGTTTTTGTGACATGCGAGTTACCGGGGGCATTTTCTTTTAATTAGAGCCTGAACCCAGTCCAGAGCCTTTTCCTCCTTATGCATATTTCAGACACATCAGTGAAGCCGATGACACTGGGCACCTGGTGCTCACGTCCATGTCATTTCTTTTAATTCCACCTAATACAATTTAACCACTAATAGTTGTCATAGCAGAAGAAAACTGAAATTCAAAGGTGTTTATGAGAGGAAACATTAATTTCCCCTCTTGATAAATACTTCCCTGTGAGGAACTCCTGACAGGTGAGGAATTGGAAGTCTATGTGCTGTAATCATGCCTCTGTGTGCACGCTAATGAATGCAGAGCGTGATCCATTTCCCAATCTGCCCTCTGTAATGAAAAGAAGAGAAGGCCTACCCCTGTAGCACTGCCTTGTAAGCCAAGGTAAAAGAACATACGCATGTCACCCCTGTGACTCGCAGATTGGATGTGCCATTAAATTATTCACTAATCTCCATCTACAAAAATGCTTCCTAAACAGGCTGTTGTATAGTTTGGTCTGATATGTTATTTGTGGAAGTTTGTGCAGCATACAGGTGTTTCAGAGACAACTAGCTGAATGAAGGCTTGTCCTCTGTGATCATTTAGGATTGAAAGCATGAACACAATGTTCATTGAACATTGGCGTTTTAAAATGCTCAGTGTGGGGAGGCTGAACTGAATGTTTCCATTCTCACTCTGACAAACCTCAAACAATTCAAAGCCACGATGAACCCCTTCCTTTTGTTCGAAAAAAAAACAGCACAATGTTATGATATCTCAGATGACAAATACAACGCTGTGTTCAGGGCTTCCTGAGAGCGTATACTTTATTTTCCATACAGCTGAATATCAACATAAGGGATGGCAGTTCAAGTCTTTTCACACACTAATACACCAGTGCTCAAAACAACAAAACTATCAACAAAGCTACAAAAGCCTGCCTCACCAAACCCTGCAGGCAGAGTATCTGCAGGCTGTCATGAGACGAGCAATGAATTCACTGGTCTCTGCTACCTGAACGAATCGCTGAAAAGCAGCAGACACTGAGATGAGCTGTATCTCCAACATGCAGTACCACCAATCACATGCTGAGCCAAGTTTGAGATTTCAGTATTCAGGTCACGTGTCTTTTCTGAGAGCTGTCAGCACAGTATATAGATGTATAAAAGCTTTGAAAGATAAGAAGTTAAAGGTCTGTTCAATAGATATAAATATAAAACAAAAACTGCACATTGTTTATTTATATGTCCATTTGAACTTACATGAGACCTGAGCTTATATCCAGTAGAAATCTATCTACAGCATGTTTGGCCTGGATAGAAAGAAAATACACTGAATATCAAAAACATACCAAGCAAACACAGAAAGCACTGCACATGCAAGAATAGCAGAATCCAGTCAAATCAATGGAAATGTTTCCAGGGGACCCCCCTTACTTCATGGGGGTCCTATGCACCCTCAGATGCATCACAATTGAAAATTCAACACAGGCTAAATCAACTAAATCAAACTTCATCAGGGATAGTTTCTGCTTGTGTATTTTACACAGCACCACCACAAAAGAGTTACTGAAAAGGTTTGAGATTTCTCAAAATTTCTCTTTATATTGAAAGGTATTCATTTGCAACTACTGACAGCAGTGCCCTGTGTAATTGTATGTGAATGCCATCAGACAGTAAAAGGTCACACTCTGATTAGAAATTCAAGCATGATAGGAAATATGCTGATATTATCTGCAATGCTAAAGCTGTTTACTTTCCGATTTATTTCCCTCTGTAATGTTTGCTGTCCTGCCAGCTGATATTTGAAGATATACATATAACTTCCCCAGAACATGACTTTGACTGAGGATATGAGCCAGAGAAGAGAACTCATCACTGTGCTTACTGAATGTTTCTTCCTGGATCCTGGGAAGTCAATCCTGTGGCTGATCATCACAGGAACTTTCTGACCTGAGCCCTATGCTCTGGGACTTCAGTCACTGCTCTGCTGTCTGTTTTCTCTCCTCACCTCACTTTTCGTCTTCCTACCAACCCCCAATCCTCCTTCTTCCAACAGTGTTCAACCTATCAAACTGCAGCAACCACTCCATGCTCAGTTTACACTCCACTGAGCCGATGTCATCATTCCTACATATCTTGCCAGGTAGAATTGGCCTCCTTTTCTCCTTCCTGTTGTTCAACTGCTAAAAATAAAGCTCCCTTTTGTGGAGCTGCCACGAGGCTCCAGTCTGGTCCTCCACAGGGCTTAAACTTCCCTTCCTGACAAACTGACTCCACTTTTAAGAGTCAGAGGTACACCTGGTAGTCTGCTTTGCCATAGTTAACAATCTAAATATAATAACAATTCACCACTATCTTTAATGGAACAGACAAAAGCGTGTATGAAGCTTAAAAATTTTATATTACCTGTTATGTTGATGCATTTATATCTTAGAAGACACACACAATGCATGGATTGCTCCTTTTACAACCTGCCACTGATCACCCCCATCAGGCTAACTCACTCCACGGGGAAGCCTGAATGATAACATTAATAAATAGTTACACGCACACAAGCCAGAAGCATCCATCTTTTAAACAAAAATAAATTCCACATTGAATTTTTAAGTCTCAAAAAGCACAATGACACACGATCTTCTTTGCCTCACAATAATTTAACTCGATCTTGTGCTTCACCCCGACTCAATCACACATTTGGTTTCCTCCAGAGTCTTTAGAGCACCTGGACATACCTGAGCTATATATTGCGCTGCTTATAATGACACAGATTCACTATTAATGTTTAAATTAGTCTATCTGTACCAGCAGAGAGGCAACTCCTGAAAACAATGAAGAGGCTGGAAAGGAATCAAAGTCTCAAATATAGTCGATATGTGTGAAAGTCACACTCTATGTTGCAGAAACAATGTAGCCTGCATTTGATTACTTCCTCATACCCTTCCAGGTCTACCTAAAACTTCAGTAAAATATCTAGGATAACACGTTTAAGATGTTGTCCCTCAGGAACTCTTTGTTAGTTCTCATGGAAAGTAGTTCATAGGATACGTACGATTATTGCTGCAAGTGAAAACTCTGCAGGCCATGCTTCAGTCTTCCTCTTTAATCCAGAGTGCATGTACTGTAAACGAGTCACTCATTTTTACACTATGACAGCAACTTTGTGGAACTTCTTAAGACTTTCTCTGTCTAACAGGCACAATTACAGCTCAGAGGGTGCTGAGTGGAATAGAACTGACAACAAAGGAACACATCTATCCACACTTGAAAGCTTAAAAGCTAAAAACAGAATAAAGAGCAAACAGGGATATTTTTGAATTTATGAAGTAATTCACATGGACATAAATGCATCTTGTTCTTTGATCTAAGGACAAAAAGGCACTTTTGCCAATAAAAATCATTTTAAAAAGGCTGAGATGCCAAGATTGGCTCAGCCCCGGACTGTCAACGAATATGGACAGACAAGACAACTTAGGGAGTCTGACTGCCTAGCAGCTTAACATTTATTGTTTAATGGGACATGAAGTGGGAACTTAACTGAAAGACAATGCTGTTTGTGGGATGTTTGTTTTTTAATATATCAATGCCCAAGTTGAAGGCTAGATGGTTTCTTCCTGCATATTCTTTCAGCTGCCACTGCTGAATGATAAAACTGATGAAAAATGCTGAATGGCACACCTGCATGCCTGGATTGGTCAGATGATGACTTTAGGAGGAAGATCTGATGATCTCTCCTCACATTGGCACATTGCTGACATTAAAAAAAGAATAGCGCTTCAGCACATTCCTGGTACAGAGTATACATGTGAACACACATGTATTTTATTCCAGAACAGAAATATAGATTCACATAATTCTTGAAAATTTCACATTTGTGTAATTCAAATTTCCGTCTGAAGCTGGACACAAGACATTTTTTGCAATACTGCATATTGTCATTCCACAGGTAATACATGAGGAGGACATCGTTCGGACGCTGTTTCATTATAGTCCAATTCTTGGTTTAAACCCCTCTGATATCCTACAGTTCATTATTGGTAATTTCAGTCTCATTCTTCAGAGGCTCGCGTACATACATGCAGGTGGTTGCTCACCTTGATGATTGGACACATTCACCTGTGAGCAAGCAGAGAGCAGATCCTTGTTTCTACACAGATGGGAGTGGACAGATGGAGATTTTAACAGGGCAGCTGATGTCCTTGGGCAGTGGACTGTAAGTCTTATGGATGAAAAGGAGCTACGTGCACAATATTATGTGAGTGACTAATCCAACTATACATCTAGTTAAAGAATAAAATAAATGTATGAAGGCCAATGAATTCTCCCCACATCTACATGTCTGCAAGGGACCACATGACAAAGATTGCCTGAGTGTCAGTGTGCAGTCAGTAGATCAGAGGAACAGCTTGTTTTAAAGAGCATCCCTGTAAAGACATTTGATATTATCAACACCTTAAAAATTCATTACTGGAATAAAAGGAAACAGATATCCTTCATGTACATGGTGCCACACAGCTTTTAGAGACACCCACAGGAGCCCTGTATTACTTCTCCTCACAAAGTCAGGTCCTGCCTTATTCAAAGTCTGAACAATAATCTTAAAAAATACCATGCTTCTTTTGCTATTGTTTTAATTACTTGCTATATTATTGTTAGCTTTCCCCATGTCTCCCATGCCTGTTACCAGATGGTCAGCCTTGCATGGCTTTGGAACATCTTGCCAAGGAACTGCAACTGAAAACAAGCCAGCAGGCAAACACTGGCACCCTGACATAAATGTTGATTTGTGTGCATATGAATAAAAAAAATAAATATATGAATAAATAATAATTAAATTGTTTACATCTTGAATAATGTAACATGTTTGCATATGTCACCAATTTTTTTTAAACATTCCCCTTAAAAACTGCATTTATCAATATGCTTAGTCTCTGCTTAACCTGACAAAAGATGAACAAAACTCTTTTATTCAATTGCATATTATGATTTTTTTTTGGTTCAAATAATTTGGAAAATTTCTGTCCACAGAATTTTAGCGCAGCCTTATACTGTAGAATTAAATTATTTGTAAACATAACCAATCAAAGAGTTACATGGTCAGACCAGGTAGCTAAACTATATCAAAAACTCTAAGGTAAAGTATCAGATTAGCAATTTCTCCTGGATGCAGAGAAGTTAACGTGATCTATGACTTTGGGATCACTAAGAACCATAAGGGCCAGTGTGCTAAACTGTAAGACCATACCTCCTTGTTTCATATCTGTCTTCACTCAAGAGGCGATTACCTTCATCATTTTTTACAGGGGAACATTTTACTCTGTGCCTTTTACCAAGAGGTTTTTTTCCTCATTTCTGGCTTGGCAGATATAATGGGACCCCCGAGTGTCTGTAGGACAGCCGACTCAAATCCCTTTGCCATTACTGGAGCACTAAAATGAAACAAGGAGAAGGAAAACAGTGCTTTTAGGTGGTTTATTCCAAAGTTATATTAATAAGGAAAAACACAAGGATGTATTTTCAGTCAATTTTTTTCAGTATAAATCTTTCTATGTACATGACATGCACACACACACACACACTAAAGACAAAGCACTGCTTACAGCATCAATGTGTGGATGCAGAATCACAGTGCAGCAGCATTGATTTTTTTTAAAGGACAAAGGAAGGGGAGTCCACCACCTTAATGAAAATGCAGAGAGATGTCTTGTCTGCTGGCAGGTGTCGCTCACAGGGACCTATTGTGTTTTTGTTTTCAGGAAAACACTGCGACCATTTTAAAGGAAAAGTCAAACTTTGTTGTAATTAGTTTGTGATAGGAGGTGGGCTAACAAGCTTAGGGACACATTTTGTTTATGTGCTCCCCTGGCTAATTTCTCCGCTGGAATATTGTTTGCTTAGTGCATACAATTACTGAACACATTAGAGTGCCCCCTGGCCAATGTCATTAGGGACATACATTATGTTACATTTCAGAATTTGAATCTGCCTGTCTATTGATGACAATAAATTAGATATAGATTTGGTGATTTAGGGGCACTAAGACCAAAAAACAACAACAAAATGTATAGAATTTAAACAAAACACAAAAACTCACAATAGACCTGCTGGCAGGCAACATCCCATCATGTCACATGTCTGCTGTGAAGAGAACAACAAATCACAGCAGTTAATCGCTGCTCTCTATTATCCAAAGTGTCAAACCAAAAAAATGGTCCCCGCAGGTATAGTTATTGTAATTAGTTTGCTTGTAGCAATTGGAGGAAAAGGGGCCATCACTCCAGCCAGTGGGGGGTCTGAGTGAGTGAGAGGAGCTGGCTTTAAAATATGGAAAAATGGTCAGACAAAGAAAAAGTGCCACCATTTATAGAAGTCCTCTCTCCAACAACAAGTCAAGGACAACCACGTCAGTGAAACTGACCCAGAGGTGTTATGGTTCATTGAATATATTCTCATCTCTCTGTCAGCATGGTACTACAGATACCTGAAGGATGATTCTTAGCTGTGGCTGCTCTATGTTTTGTGAAGGGGGGAGGAGAACCCTGTGACCTTTCAAGTACAGGCAGGCATTCTCAATTAGCTCCATATCAGAGAGAGCAGGCTTGTCTTACAGTCCCAGTGGATGAGCACTTTAATTATATCTAAGGAAGGTAAATATATGTCTTTATGACTGTGTTAAGAGAAGAGCTTGGCTAGGGAGGCCTGGCTGCACATTAATATTGGAGTACTTTTAATCCCCACATTCAATTATTAAGATTGAGATCCAGACTGTGGCTTTGGTGGTTTTAAGGAAGATATTTCTTCTATTTAACAATCCGCTAACCCTGACTTTGAGAAAGCTGCGGGTTAATAAATCTGAGGTGACACTTCAAATGACAAATGACAAACTATTGTAGGGAAAAACCACAATGTTAGCGGAGTTTCAGGTAAACAGTTACTTAGTACTTTTCTGAGCTGTGCAGTGATTTGGCACATCCTGACTGATTGTGCTCAACAGAAAATCAGCTCATCAGCAGCTCTTAACTCAATCAGTCACTAGCAAATGTTATCAGCAGTTTAATCTGTACAAGCAAAGTGGAAATGACACATGGCAATTCTACCAGTGGATCAGTATTGTGTATTATTTCCTCTTATCTTACTCTCAAAGAAAATGCTGCTCTATTCCTTTACAGTTTGTGTTGTGATGTGAGCTCTACAATAATCATAGCACTGAGACTTTAGAAGGTTTGATCGCACTGGGTGAAAGGCTGGGCGTGTACATCTTCATGCCAGGATGAAACCCCATTTAGTGGGCGTGCTGTGGCCTCAGGAGCCCGTCGTATTTCCCAGCCCTGTGCACGCTTACGAGCAGCTGATAGATTTAAGAGGGTCACCTTGGCTTGGATGTTGTCACCTCTCTGCTGGCCTGCTTGTCTATTTTTTTCCCTGAAGCAGCAGTCCTTAGAGTGTGAGAGGGAGGGTGTATGTAGCATTCATTATCGCACATAGTCATACAACCTTGTTCAAAGCTGCACTTCAAACTGCCAAATCGCCATCGATAGACAATTACTTCAGTCTAGTGGAGAATTTATCTCTGGGTTTGTCTTCACAAGAGAATCATTTGCGAATTCAATCGAGTGAAACATAAGGTTAATAGATGTGTGGGAGGAAGAGAACATAAATAGTTTGCAAAGAAGCTCAACGGAAAAATGGATTCTCTTGTGAGAAAGGGTTAACTACATTTTCTCTTACAACTTAATACGTGCCTCTCCAGCACTAATTTATATCAATACATCTGATAGCCAGATGGCAAGGAGTCATTGTGGGAATAAGATAATTGACAGGCAGAAGCACTTTTAAGACAGATAGAGAGAGGAGTAGAAGCAGAGGAGGAACAATGAAATTCTATATGATTAGACACCATGACCTATACAACAACAAAACATCTGCACCAGCTAAAGCATTTACCACTGTAGGCACATCTGTTATTCTCTCTTAAAGTGCCAGTAACAAATAAGATTGTCTCAAGACACTTAACAGAAGCCCAGAGGATGGAATCTCCCCTGTAAAAAGACTCATATGGGATGATTCTTCAGCATGAGGAGGAACAGGCAGAAACATTATGCAATTATGCATCGGTCAATCATGTGGCTGTTGTGCAGTGCATAAAATACTGTTGATATCAGGCTCAAGTTAAACATCACATAAGGAAAGATGTCAGTAATCATGTTGACTGCAAAACCATTGTTGGTTGTGCCAACACTGAGCCAGTATGGAGTATTTTTGAAACTTATAGTGGAAAGAAACATCCAGCAAGAGGCATGTTGGAACACCTTGTTGATGTGAGAGGTCAGAGGAGAATGATCAGACAGAGAGGGACTGACAGAAAGGTCAGATTCTGCACCTGTCTGACAAGAAAAAAAAACTTGATGCTGCAATGGACACAGACTCATCACAACTGGAAAGCTGAAGACGGGAAAACTGGAAATACAAAACTTTATATCTGATGAGTCTTGACAGCATTTATTTCATGGACCCAATGTTTCAAAAGCCTGGTTGTTTGAGAATGGACATAATAATAATTATGGGGAAATCAGGAGTGGAGGAACAGCTGCAGATGGGAAGATTGAGCGTGTGGCATGCCATCATCACAGATTTAAAAAAACAAAACAAAACAAAACTGACTTTCTGGTAAGCTGTAACTCATCTCTTTATGTCTTAGATCACTCATTTCACTTTTTTACCATATCATCATGGGGAGCTGAGTGCATGCTGTGCTGTTGGTCCTTGATATGTTTCCAAAACAGCTCCAACCTGCCAAAGTATGAGCTCTGTGAGAACTGTGCCATTTCCCTGTGATATCCGGCACCAAGGTGTTACCATCACATTCTCTTAAACCTGTAAGCTGCTTCTCACAATTTCCCCAACACGTGTTGCCAGTTCATGGTGGTGGTTTCTCACCACATACAGTAATTTCTTTTTCAAAAACATTGTCCATGAAGACGCCATTGCTTCAATAAATGTATGTATGTAAATGTGTGTGTGTAATGGTAGATCACTCTAAACCACAGAAACAGACCCAACACAGAAAAGAAGACATTGGGGATATACAAAAAACATGCGATGTAAACAGAATAAACAGAATAACATGTGGTATATGTTGTTCTCCATGTCTATTTGCTGCTCACAGTGGTAGTAAAAGAGCAGAACAAATTGATATAAAAGCAGCAAATTCAGTATTTTGTTGTTGTCAGAGTGAGCATTGGATTGGATTAAGGGAGAGGGGGTACTTTTTCAGATATGCCCGCACTTGTCCCTGTGTGGACAGGGCCAAACTGTGCCAGAATACAGTCCAATCATTTACCCATAAAAACAAAGAGGAATGTGTAATCAGGGCTTTGAGTATAGATATCCTGACTGTTATCATAAGATGAAAAATGAAATAACTTCACACAATATGTGGGTATATTTATGGAGAAAGTGCCTCTTCAGACGCCTGGTTAACATTTTACTTTATATTTTGTGTTTAGTATACCCTGACACACACACAAAGTCTGCATAAAATCACAGTCTAGCATAAAATCAACAAAGGTGAAAGCTCTTTTTCTTCAAATGATGTAATTCTTTCCATACAGCATATAAAAGCCTGAAAAATGCAGTGCCATATTGCAAGAGATTGTCAACAGTTGTGAAGCATCACCTGCTGTCAGAGTGAAAGGACTCC
Source organism: Ambassis agassizii (assembly GCA_036025115.1). Lineage (NCBI taxonomy): Eukaryota > Metazoa > Chordata > Actinopteri > Ambassidae > Ambassis > Ambassis agassizii. Next base: position 15,998 of record JAVQJX010201465.1, read on the forward strand.
AGTGTGTTGCTGCATGTTCTGTGCTGCCCACTCATTCAGCATTTCAGCTCAGTCTTGTCTAAAAATACTTGACATTTGCTAGAGAGTAAAGCAAATTCACAAACAAAAACAGAGCCAGTGTCTCTCCAATGGGATGGGGTAATCCCTGGACATCTGTTGGTGAGCTCAGAGCTGGGCCTATGGTGAGCAAAGTATGGCTATTTATTTTGGTCACTGCCTTTCTTGTGATAATGTCCTGTGCAGAACAGTAGGAACTGGTTGAAAGTGGTTACAAAGATCAAGGAGACCTTGCAGGCAGGGAAACTGTCATAGTACTTTGTCCCTCTCTCCTTTTGTCCTTTCCCCTGTCTCATTTTTCAAATTCACACACATGCACACATAATATAAATACAGACAGAGAGGAAGAGGCTGAGAAAAAGCAGAGAGGTTGTAGAGCTGTGCTTTTCGTACATGCCAGTGTTCCTTCACACACTGTGACAGTGCAGTCTGTTTACATGGCAGGTAGTGTGACAGAAACCAAAACATCAAGCCCAGACCGGACGGCAGGAAATCTTCTTCTAAACCATGATTCTTCTTAGTGTAAATATTTATCTCTGATTATACTGTATGTGGGCAGGTTATTCCGAGGGAGTCAGAAGAAAAACAGGAGGAGCTGCAACCAGAAAATGTTACAATGTAAGAGCATTTATTACATTTCATCTCTTCCATGGATGACACTAATAATTAGCATTTTCATCAGATAATCATTAATCTGCAGCAAATTTATATTAATCTTTGTAACCTTGGCATTAACCTTATCTAGAGCCTATTAACAGAAATTTCCCTTCTACCTACACCTACAGTGACACATTTACTAGGGAGTCCTGCCAACTGTATTAAGCTTCAAGCATAGCATAAATATAATGTAAATTTCAAAGATTATCTTAACAATGTTACACCATAATCTGAACATCAAGAAAATGGGTCAAATCATCCCAGGTATGCTCTCACCTGCTATGTTATTGTGTGTGTGTGTGTGTGTGTGTGTGTTTTTGACAGAATAACACAACCACTAGTTCACACTGCATCAGATGGAGTCTGGAGGTGGAGCCATCAGTAGGATGCAGTGTTTGTTATAGTGCATCATAGTGTATTGACTGAAATGTATCGCTGCCGCTGATAATGTACCTAATTATATGACCACAAATAAGAAAGACTTTCAGTCTCCTTGGTGAAGCAGCTTTGCCACTTTGATTCTTCCATTGATATATTTCAACCAAAGTGTCATCTTACTCAGACCATATGTGATGATTCAGTTAAGAGTCAGTTCAGAGTCGTGTGAAATGTGATTTCAACTTCAGAGGCTTCCATGTTACAACACAAAGAAATAAGTAGTAGTATATATATATATATATATATATATATATATATATATATATATATATATGTGTGTGTGTGTGTGTGTGTGTATGTGTATGTGTGTGTAAGGTGAATTGATCATGCATAATTCATCTCATGTATAACTACGGGGGCTTAAGATGAGAATAGACGTTTGCAAGTTGTGAGGCAGATGTGATCGCTGATACTGGCAGGATATCATGGGGCCTTTTGGGTGAGCAAGTTCTGGCATAAATAAATGTAAATGTTGGCTAAGTGCCCATAGACAGAGCAAGCGTCACACAGCTGGGCCAGCTTTGCATCCTGCCCAGGTACAGACCGTAATCTTTGTTTTTATTTATTTATAACATAACGCTGACTTGTGCTTTTAGTATTGCAAAATTTCCAACAATATTTCTGAGTTCTGTCTCGTGCCTTGTCCTTTTTCCTCCTTTCTACCTTTCTTCCTTAGAAGCAATTTTGTTTACATCCAGACACTTTGTTTTCAATGAGGGCTGTAATTGAGCCGGTTACCTCCTGGCAACCAAACAAGCACAAGCCCAAGCAGGGCAGCACACTCCGGACAGCTAAGTTAAATCATAATTGGAGTAGACACACACTGGTCTGGTGGGCACACAGATCGCAGACTGTTACGCTACATCCCTCTCTCTGATAGGATTCCTGCCCCTTTACATTTATTTAGAGTCATCAGTCAGGATAAGTAGAAGATCAGTGGTTTCCCCCTACAGTCTCAATTTAGCTCAGGGAAAAGTGATTCACACAACACTACAACTGCTGTGCAACCCATTTGCACCACTCATTTAGGGGAAATGAGGATTCTTTCCTTTTAGCAGCTGTACAAGTGAGAACATGACAGGATTGCTCACAGGTTAAGTGTACTGGTGAACCACTGCCATTACAGATCATGATTTATTAAATGGCCATTGGGAATAAGATGGTTGCAGTTATCAAATAGGTATATTTTATTTGGTAAGAAGAAAGGAGCACGAGTTCAATCTATTCCTGCCATATAACAGTAACTGGTCAACTGGTGCCCAAAAGCCGCAGTTCCAAAATGACTGCTTGAACCTGTCTCCAAAAAGAAGTCAAATCCCCACAGATAAAAGATGTAAAAGCATCCATAACAATCTAAATGAAGGTGTGAGGTTTTAAATAAGATTGTTGTCTGAGTCACAAAAATGATCTACCACCTGAAAAGGAGTGATGGCACCGCCACAGCTTGACTACACTCTCAAGGTGTCTATTCCTGATGCCTCATCTCCACATGAACTCAGCCTTTGCTCATTTTTGGATGATCTACTAGATAAACAGGCACTGCCAAGATGGTGACAGCCAGAGGCACCGATCTGAGCTTCAAAGCCACTTTTCAGGAAACCTATGGGGGACATCATAGAGATTTTGCAGATCTCTATAGTCTATGGATCCCAATAATTCCCAATTTAGCAGCACTTGGTGACAGGGGAGAGGAAAAGCTAGCTATTAACGGGAAGAAATCTCAGACTCAGGAATCGTGTCAGCAGGGTGGAAGCAGTAACTGCAAATCAGAAATGCTGAGGTAAATGTGCAGGGAGAGAAAATAGGAGGAGGAGGAGGAGAAAAAGCGCAAACAGCAGGGAGAGAGTACATGTGGATGATGTGCAATGCACAGAATGCCACTGACCCTCAAATGAATACAGAGGCCAAAAACTGTAAACTGTAACTTTACTAACTCATTACTTCCCAGCCTGTGTGGACAAATAGTGACTAAGAGCCCCACATTCCCCTTCACTGAATCCTCATCTCTCCATCTGTCCCACATCCAGCCTCTGAGGGATGACTGAAGAGGTGATGGAGACAATGTGTCCAGGATCTTTAGGATCTTGTCAGGACTGGGGCTTGGGAGACACAGAGTCTACACTTGTCAACAGAGGTGCCAGCCATCATCAGTTTGCAGGAAATACAATATGATAGGCACATGGCCCCATTTTGGGTGGATTTCCCATAGTGGGTGGTGTTTGGGGAGAGTGTCCAGACGGTTACTAATGACCCTTGTCTGCCACCAGCTGTGCCTAGGGGAACTAGTTTGGTGAGATAGTCTATCAGGAGACAATGGAGGAGGTTTAAAAAGAAGGGTGCAGTTGCCCTCCCCCGTAGCAACGAGGACACTGCATTTTCATGCTACGAGGAAAAAAAAAACTCTCTGTCAAGCTGTCTTTTTCTTTTTGTCTGAGCATGAATTATTAATAAACACAGCAGTTCTCTTGAGCCTTGGCACAGGAAAATTCTGATATTTAAAAGGTCCATCTTCTTCTTTGAGTCATCAGTGTGGATTGATTTATCTAGTCATTGGTATTTGCCATGGATATCTGTACAGCTTCAAAACATGAGAGTGGACAATTTCATTGGGTCTCTTCTCCCCTGACTTTCTGTGTTGTCTGTGTGTATGTTTGTGTGTATGTTTGTGTGTATTTGTGCGTCTGGCCCATTAGACGGGCACTTACAGGACCAGTGGTTTCCATTAGGCCTGCGGATCAGCTCACTGTTTTCACTGTTGGTTTGCTGGGACTGACTAGCATACAGTTGTCACTCATTGCACCAAAATGTGTCCACTAGAGCATGTCTGGCTCTCTCCAGAATATCGTCTTGTCATTTTACTTAAACTGGAGAATGAGAATGAAAAGACAGAGAAAGCAGAGGGGGCGGAAATGGGTGGCGGAGAAAGAAATGTATGCTGTTGTGAGCATGACTGCAGATGTGACCAAATCCCTCCAAATGCAGTGACTAATGTGCCTAATGTTTAGCTGTAGCTGAAAGAACAAAACCAGAGAACTGCAGCTTTGCAGGCAGTTAAATGGCAACGATGAGTGGATGTGACAGAGCTATCATGAAAAAGAAAGAACAACATAGCATCAGGCATATATCTGATTTAATCAGACGTGATATAGAAGTAATCCCTATGTTAGGTCTAAGAAACAGAAATGCAGATGGCAAGAACACTACAACCAAGTCATCCGTCATGGTCATCATCCGCATACCCAGCCTGAAGGTGAAAGCTAAGGCACTAACAATGTAGAATAATGCTCTGACTCAGCATGCAGGCCTAATGTAAAGGGCAAATGCCATATTAGAAGAGTAAATTACTCTGCTCAGTTGATTAGGCTATGAATTAATGACTTTACAGGGGGATTATTGGGAGAAGAACCTTTTTTTTATAGTGCAATGCAGTCTGGAGGCAACATTGCATCATTTAAGGGTGAACACTGTCATCTTTGATTTCCAGGCTGTGTTGCTATTCGAGATAAATTCATTTTCCTGTCACCTTAAAAACCCTCAAAATAACCTGCAGTAGACACATTTGGAAAATATGTATCATAGCAGATACATTGTGCTGACACTAGAGCTACACAACAAGACACTCTTGTGGCTAAAACATTTTTGATGCCAATATGATGTATTACTTAAATGTATTTGTTACTTTATACTTTATTTGCATACTGTGCAATAACTTGCACAGTATGCAGCATTTCCGCAGCATTTCCTGCAGACTGGGGGTATCTTGGTGTGCTAATGCTAATGTATTCATGGCTGTAAATTTGTGGTAACAAAATTTTAAATGACCTATAGTAAAGGTGAATTCTCTAAATTGTATTCATACACATAAAATTTCACTTTTTGGTTCATTCAAAAAAAAATTTATGTACATAATTTTTTATATACATAATTTTTATGTAAATGTACCCCAATTTCTAGCTTTAGAGACGCTCAAATGGATCTCGCTGCTGTAAGAAACTACTCTTAAAGTCAGTCAACATTATTCATTATGTGATTGAATTTGACTCAAACTAGATGCTGCAGCACATTAGCAACAGTAGCTACTTAACCTTAGAAAAAAATCACACAAATTAGCTTGTTGTTTGTATCCTTTGGTACGTAAATAGCACTACAGCCCTAAATCACAACAACTAAACCAAAAACCTGCATTTTACTACACAACATGTCGCTGTCTTTTGTATTCTAGTGTAATTCTTCACAGTAGTTTTTTCAACAATTATCCACATTCCCTCCTGGAGCAAGTCATTTATGCAGTGATCAGAATAATCAGTTTTCAAATGGATTGATTCATCTGTGGAGGTGCACTGTCCTCTCTCTGCAGCATCACCATTGTCCCCGCTTGCATCAATCATGCTTATGTCCCATAATGCAATCAAAAGCTTAATGGCAAACACGGCCCAGCGGCACAATGCTGATGCAGGACATTTTTCTTGCTGGCATAAGTGGACACGTAAATAAGTGAGTTAGGGTAATCAGGGAGTAGAGATGGTTGTGGCTCAGGGATTGTGTGCACGCTTGTGTGTGTACATCTGTCTACAACGTCAGCCTGGTATCGATCACTTTCGCAGTTGCGAGACCATGTTGGGCAACCTGCTTGCTAGTTTGACAGGTGTCCTTGTCGGCCTAATTCCTCTTGCACTGCTTTGTTTCTCCCTTTTGTCTTTTCCTCACAGGGGTACGGAACCCTGGAGGGCTGTTCATGTGACAGGTGTCCCAGTCAATATGGAAAGTACACAGACAAAGGTGAAACGGAAAGACACCTGCTCCTGTGGCTCCCTCTGTAACATGGTGCCAGTGAGCTGTGAGAAAAGTTGCGTTCACACTTAGCAAATTTTTTAGCACATGAACTTACATACAGACACAGTGGTGTCCTCAAATGACTGAAGTGAGGATGGGTTTGAGACGCTGGTTTGTTTGAAGAACCCTTAGAGTAGCTGGATGAGCAGCTGTGTGGCAAGCAGAAGAAGGAGGGGTAATCACTATTCAGAACGCAAAAGCTCTTTATTATAGGGATACACTGCAATGATGCAAGGCAGTCTTGCGTGAAATTGAAGAACTGACATACTGTGTTTTCATCTCCTTTTTTTATTTGTCAGCTTTGCACAGTTCAATAACAAGTTGAGTCAGTCACTCACTCAAGTCAAGTGATGCCATGTTATTGTTTTCCCTTTTCCTTCCCTGCTCTACTTTTTTCCTTATCGCTGTCACTGAAAGGGGCAGCAGATTGGTGCATACTTTGGTGACACCTGAAAACTTGTGTGTGTGTAATTGCATGGTTGAATCCTTGTGACTTAGCGTGAAAGACCTTCCTTCGACATGTGACAAAAATATGTCCAAGAGAATGGGTGATAAAGGGGTTTTGGGAAGAGACTGTCAGCAAAAATGAATATCAGCATGAGAGGACACAACACTGGCAACGGTTCAGCAGTTCAGCACATCCTGGCAGTTATTCACAATGACAACTTTTCAAACACTGCTTTGCATGACTTTATATCAAAAATAATGCATTCGTCTGAACCAACACAATCTACCTGGGATATGAAGAGTGTGTTCCAGGCTAGTGTCAAGAATTATTTCGGTTGTCACATGAATATGGTTGCCATTTATTGAACTGAGCATCTCAGTTCATACCGTTTATATAGAAACGGCTGCTTAAATCAAACCTAGCAGTCACTAAGAACAAAAGGAATAACAACTCAACTGCATGGAAAAAATGATGGCTCAACAAAGCACAAAAAATATGATTTACGTTGGGTTTTGTGTTAAGAGTGCTGTCATGTTGGTACTAGCCAAATTATCATATAGGCTATTATGAAAGTCATTGGTAATCAATCTGTTTTGTTCCTATCAGATCTGGCAGCAACATTAAAGAGCTTCAAAGTTCTACCAACTTGTGTGACTCAGCACTGATACCTTCTTCACCAAACTTTTGAAAAAGTTTCCAGCAACAGGCCTTTCATGCAATCATTCGAGTAGTTTTGGCAGAGATGCACATGGCGTTGTTATTGACTTGACAGACTCCAGCCTGAAGCATACGTATGTGTTTGAAGTCTCTCCACCTGCAGAGTGGACTCCCTGCTACTGTAACAGGGGGTTTACTGACAAAATAAATTCTACATTGGGTGAAAAGGAGCACCTGTCTTTCAGACAGTTTGCTATGCCCAAGATAAAAGTTGGTTTTATTTAGTTGTCACGGAGGAACTTCTGACTGTCATTCTTTTAGTCATCTTTGTAATTTTAGAAAAAAAAAATCAAATATTTATTTCTTGTCTTGTCTGCTGTCCTGTTGAGCAGGCTGACATTTATTGTTGTTTTACTTCTAGCTCTAACTTCCTCCTTCTTTTGCTCTGTTTTCTGTCAGACTCTTACTGCTTCTCTCACTTTCCACTTTGGCATGTCCCACCAGGGCCTCTGTCCCTACCTTGCACTCTACACAATGTATTTGTCCAATCTTAAGAAAACACGTTGTTTCCTCTGGCTAAGCCCATTCTTCTGTTTTTTGTCCTGAATTTTAACAGCCATTAAAACAAAGGTCCCCGAGGTTTATGATTAGATGTTTTTGATGTGCTCTCACTTTTATCCATATATGTCCCATTTTATGTCAAACTCCTGTAGGACACAATGGGAAATTTTCTTCTTAGCCAGGGACACTACTGATCTATTCAGCAGTTAAGTTATTATACTGTATGTGGAAAACACATCAGTAGATGAAACTCCTGCATTAGTGCTCCAAAGCATTGTTTGCATTTCCCATACTGGTGGACAAAACCCGCTGCCCACTCTCATCCTTAGTGACAAAATCGGCAGGGCAGTATAAAATATCAACCATGCTTGATAATGATGGGCACAGTGTGGGGCCTGATTTCTCTCAGCATGGTAGTGATGAGCCCTGTCACATTGTGCGTTCTTACAGCTCTCTGGAACTTATTTGGCATTCAACAGGAATTCATCCCATCTGTAAGTGGGCCCTGGTTTTATATTGTTTTCATTCCTGATCAAAGGTGGCAGCTGGCAGTCGTTATTTATGGCTACCATGTTTGTTGGATGTAAATATGGGGTAGGGTAGTTGAGTGAAAACAGCTTTGTTTTTTTTACCCATAATAGCTACAAATAGTAAAAATTCCATCAAAGGACACATCTTTTAGGTGTCGTGAAAAAATCACACAGGCCCACAGATGATGTGATGTTGAAGTACTGTGCTGCTCTGTCTATTTAACAGAATGCAGTAGCTGGTTAGAGCACTGTAAATGTAACATGCTATTTTAAAATGAAACTGAAATGTCTCTCTGTGTGTATGTTTTACATTAAGCATGCTAGCTCTGTGGCTCTCGTGTTTTTTTGGCTTTTTAGTTTAAATGAAACCTCTAAGATATATGGCTATTTGAAGATTCATTCAGTATTCCTTGTAATAATTTTTTAAGAAGCTGCACTGAAGTCCTAATCAAAAACAACCTGTGATGTTCTAATGTAGAGTTTAGGTCATCGTTCCTATGATCCAAGTGAGAAAAATGTTTCAATTCAATATGATTTAAAGAAACCAAAACCGAAAGAAACAGCAGGGAAGTACAGAAGTCTTGCAACTCAACCCACCACAGCCACAGTGTTGGATGCAGAAGCAGTCTCTGATGGGGTTGTATTAGAGAAAGACTGTGGGTAACATTGCATGTCGGTATAGTCGGAGGTGGAAACTGGGTGTATGGAATATGAAAAGCCCTAACACTGTTATCGCTGACTGTCTGTGTGTGCGAGATGCGATGTGACAGTTGAGCGGGGCTGTGAGGGCAGAGATGAATTCACAAATGGTAGCCCCAGGGACCAGTGGGTTTGTGGGGGGGAGATGGTGGGAAGGGGTGAGTGGGTGACGGTGCATGCTGGGGAGAGACGGATATAGAGGGGGGTGGGGGGGGGGGGGGGGGGGGGGGTTGGGAGGTTATTTAGGGCCAGTGAGGTTAAAAAAGAGTCTTTGCGGCCAGGATTATGCAAATAAAAATTTGA
>JAVQJX010201502.1:0-14697 GCA_036025115.1 Ambassis agassizii
TGTGTGTGTGTGTGTGTGTGTGTGTGTGTGTGTGTGTGTGTGTGTGTGTGTGTGTGTGTGTGTGTGTGTGTGTGTGTGTGTGTGTGTGTGTGTGTGTGTGTGTGTTAAATTACCACACAAACTGAAGGCAACATTAGGGGCAGATAACCAGTGCTTTTATACAGAGACCTTGTTAGAATACTAAGAATAATCTGCTTTGACTGAAGACAGGAGAATAGGGCTTTCGTTATGCCACAGCGGTCCCAATTGGAGCATAGTCTTGGATTTCAACTTATCTCCGGTGCATTCTGCTCCCGCAAAACATAACACAGCTTCAGGCTCTTCCCAGTGCAGGCCTGGAAAGCAATTATGGATGAAGGGTGTGAGGAGGGGAGGGGGCGCTGCCTCACGATAAGCATTCCCTCGACGGTGTGTGTAATCTTACACTTGCTGCCTTTTGGCGTTTCGTGGTTAGAGAAGTTATACGTTCTTAACATAAAGGAAGTGGAGGGAAGTTTCTGGAGGCTGTAGGGTTATTTTATACCTCTCTGTATTTTAACCTTTGGTGTTGGGTAAGCCTGTGGAGCGCGCTTCTTATTTGGACCCTGAGAGACCCGTGAAGGATCTGAAAAGGTTAAACTATGATAAATGGATGATACCTTTTGGCACAACATCAGGTGATAGATGACGTGTTGTCACTGCCACCTTCTGCATGCTTGAGAGCAAATTGGAAATGACGGCTGGCAAGAAGCATCGCAATAAAAGCCAGTTTCTTTGCTTTTCCGTCCTCTGGCTCCACAGCACACAAGGCTGGCTACATTACTCAGCTCTTTAGGCGTGATTAATGAGCGTGCCCTCCATGGTGGGAGAGAGAGAGGAATGATCAAACTCTTATTTGTGTTTTTTTGTGTAATCTCCTTTTGTATGCCATGAGCATTTCCCCTCCAGATTAGAAACATAGTGGATGCCAAGGTTATTAATTATGGAAACCAGGGGTTTGCCAAACAACTGAGAAAAGGACTGTGTATAAGACAAAAAAAAAGTGACAAGAAGAAACCTCCACTGTAAGCACCAGAGAGCCATGAAGACGGCCTTTTGTAGCCTGTTGTGCTGATGCTCAGTCACTGAAACACCCCAATTACAGAGCCGACTTTGATGTATATGCCATCATTGAGCAGACGGTGTCATGGTTGTTCGTTGAAGGCTCTTTGGTGTCCCGCTCGCTGACGAGCCCACTGATTACACCTCCAGAGGTGTAAGCATTTTTTTTTCTCAGGTGCCTGCAGAGCTGCTTCCTGCCGCCTTCATTTCCTTCCTCTGTGCTGGAGGGAATTAATAGACATTTAACCATAACATACATGTGTCACATTTTGTTTACTACTGCTTTTGTTTCAATAAATACATATAGTTTTCTGACTCATCTGTTGATAATAAGAAAAGGTCTCCATCTGCCTTCAAGCCTGTATGTGCATATACTTCACTTCGTAATTCCAGAGTACACAAAGGTGTTAGTGCAAGCTATGGTTGATTAGAATAATTGTGTTTTAATTAAGTGTGGTTCTGAATGGCCACTAACTAATTAAAAGCTCACCATCAAACGGGGGATGTTGTGATAAACTAGCTGCTTGGTTTGAGTTTCCAGCACACCAGCCGCTTCATGTGTTCACTACACATCTAAACAAAACGCGTTTGATTCAGAGTTGCTGAAAAAGTGTAAATTCATCTGTCTGCCAAGTGTAACTGTGTCAGTAAGGAGTTTATGATCAGAGCCTTTATAGAAACTGTCCCCAGTGCAGCTGGAGTAAGTGAGAGGCAGTCATCTGAGGGAAGTGGCTTCAGCATTTCATACACACATACACATGGTAACTGAACACACACACACACCAGCGAGCGAGTGAAGTGATGCAGAGACAGAAAAAAACATAAAAACTCTAAGAAAACCAAAAAGATTTTGACGTACACCAATTTCAGGACTACACACCCTGCTGAGTGTGTGTCATGTTAACCTGTAGGCGGATATTGTCGTATCGGGGTGTTCAGATTAGGTTGAAATGACCAGGGCTGTAAATTGGATTAATTTGGAACAAATGGAGCTGACGGGGGTGAAACCTGCGACTTGAGGTGGTGCACATACGCCAATCAAACTAGACTCCTGTTACTATTAACCCCAACACATTTATGTTGATCAATCTTTCTGCTATAAGGCTGGAGGGAATTGACTCACTTTTGGGGCCACCCTCAAGTGGTCACTGGAGGAACTGCAGGTGGCATTTTTTCACAGGTGAAAGTCTGTAGAAAAGCTTCCTCTATCTTTCCTCCTTCATTTGCAGACTTTGTCTTTGTGTTATGTCAATGATCACATTACTTGAGTGTTGGCTACCTGGAATAGCATCCAAATAACAGCCTATTGTACTCAGAAATCATTTTTCCTGTCACTTGTCTGATAGCACGCCATCCCAGCTGCTGCCAAAGCAGAGGTGTAAGTGCCGCTGTGCTGAGAACATGGACAGCAAACAGAGATTTGAGGAGTGTGGAGGAGAGAATTTGTCCTTGCAGCTCTGCCTGTTTTCACACTTGTCAATCATCAGGAAAAAGCAGGTGTGACTGACTGTTTGTGTTTGCTTGTTCCAGAAAGTGAAAATTGAAACATTTCATCACGACTGTCCACACATCAGCTGTGAGATATATTTGCTGTTGTAGATACAGCGATGTACGGCTCACCTCCTCCATCCTGCACACACACACACACAGATTTTAACTTCATTGATATCTTGGGCAAACCTCAGACGTAGCAAGTGGGTCAGACTGACATGTACATGTAGGTCAACAGTGGAAGTTTCCATGATTGTCAGCACGACTAAATCGATTTTTGTCGGTGGGGGTGCAGGGTGTAGTTGATGTGGTGTCACCCTCACTGGCTCGACAAAATCTCATTAAAATTGAGCTTCAATTTCCGCAGAAAAAAAATAGAATATTGATCACATGTTTTCTGAAACTTATTAAATCCAGTTTGCACTGAAAATAAACAAATAAAGGTGGAAACACACACACACACACACAGACCCCATCTATGTGCAAATCCTCCATGACAGCACCTATTGGTTTCCTGAAAAACCTCTGATGGCAGAGCCAAGGCAAAGACACACAGACAAGTGTACACTGAAAAATGGCCATTAATGAGGCATAACTTTAAAACTTAATAAAGAGGAAGAGTTTAAAAAAAAATCTCTTTGTAGCAGGCTGTAAACATGTTTGTTTCTGCTGTAAAGGCAGACATTTTAACATGGAGGTTTATGAGGATTAGCTCACTTTTGGAGCCAGCCCCAAGTGGCCATGTGAGGAACTACAAACAGACACACTGCAAAAAGCAGCAGTTTGTGATGGAGCAGTGAATGTGAGTAGTGTTAAGCACTTTGAGTAGGTAGAAAAGCAGCAAGCCATTTACATCTTAAGTTGGTAGTCAGACTGTAAACAATGTCAATAACCAGCAGCAGGAACCAGAATTGATTATTGGTGATCTGTGGCTGAAGCTCTGACACAGTGGCTGCTTTCTTTAGGTCATGAGATGATAACTGATGGATTCCCAGACTATGACTAAGGCACCCATGAAAATGAACTTTATGCTATAGCTGTATAAAAAGTACAATTTAAGAAAAATCATCTCAGAAGGTTGTCATTTCTTCCCATAGAGGAATGAAAAGAAGACAGCTGGCAGCAGATAATAAAATGACCAGATGCAGAGGCTCATTTTAGAAACGTAAAACAGTATCTGTCTATTTATGAGCTGTAGATGACTCCATCTCCTCGGCTCGTAATCACACTGTTAATTCCTCCGTCCATCATCATCTCATTAATAATGCAGTGTGAGCCTCGATGATGATGATGATGATAGCATCAGATGCTCAGCTAATAACTGAGAGGAACGGTATCGACTGCGCAAGGCATTTAAATCAGTTTTAATGGTTCTACAAGTACATTCAGAGAAACAAACTTCAGCCTCAGAGCTGTGCGCTGTGGAGTCAATTTTATGCAGCTTAATATTTGAAGTCAACATTTCAGAGGGAAATATTTTACTTTTTAATCCATTTATCTGAGCTATGGCGTGTAGATGAAGATTCTACATGAATAACTGTTTTCAAAAAACACAATGAATTATTTTGGGTTAAATTTTTCTTCTGACTTATTTATGAAAATATTCTACTTAAAAGCTCTTATGGAAAATAAAAATACAGCATGCAAAGAAAATCATACATGCAATCATGTGAGCCTTTGAGAAGCACTGAATACTATTGTATACAGTATAATATCATTTCTGTACTTTCCTCACACTATTTTTACTTGCATTAAGTGAAAGTTTTGAATCCTTCCTGTGTTGCTGTGTGAAGCTCACCTTATCTTCAGCGGCTGATCAAGGCTCATTAAGGGGAAAAAACACAGTGGGAGCGTCTTACCGACAGAAAGCTGTTAGCATGCATGCACGCATTGTTTGTGTCTTTATGAATTCCTGCTAGGCAGAAGACTCTCCGGATTAGACTAATGAGCCCGGTGTTTGCAGGAGAGGCTCATCACCTTGGTGATAAAACCAGAAAGAAAAAAAAATCTCCAAACAGCTGCTGACTGATGTGAGTCCTTTCCAGAGTTACTGGCAAAAAAGATTTCATTCACTGTGAGCATCAACGTGTGCGAATGTAACTCATTGGTATGTTCCTAATCACCTGTGTGTGGCTATAATTATATCTCAGGTGTGTCTCTATTAGGTAAATGAATAGGCATTACATGAATGTTATGATTCATTTCAATAACGTCTTCCTATTAAAAGTCTGTTTGTGAGAGCGCAGCGGAAACAATGGATAAACATCTCGCCTGCTAGTTCCACCTGGTCACACTGGAAGTCTTAGTTCTGTCATGCAGTGAGAATTATTATTATTGTTGTTGTTGTTTTGGATGTGTTCACTCAGATTAAAATTCCTAGAAAGTCCATCATTAAATGGTAGCCATGGAAAAAGTCTGCAATAAAAGAAGCATCACCATCTGCATAAGTTAAGCCCCATGAAAGGTCAAGATCAGTCAGTCTGCCACTGTATGTCTGTGTTGGCATGACAATCCTTCAACATGTCTAACTATACATCAGCCAAAAACACTCCCGTCGCATTGACCAGAGACTGTAAATAGAGTGAGAATTCTCACCGTCAAAAGCAGGCACTCAGAACAAATGCTGTTCTAGTGACCTGCTGCGCAAAAATGTAAAGTTTATGATGTTCAAAAAATTATTTGAACAACATTCATCATTATGAATATAAGTTACTATTAATATAAATGTTTAAACAACAGATAATGTTAGATTTTCTAAATCTAGAAAAACACCTAACATTCATGCACCTTGTTATATTTTGTGTAACACGTGCAATGAGCTCTTATAGAGATACGGTATATCAGAGGACTGCCATCAGCAGTCAGAGCATCCAGTAGCTCCATTAGCATAGTGATCTTCCATGATGGTAAAAAATTATTAGCCAGAAATAAGATGTAAAATGTAAACCACAGGTAGGTGTACATAATTATTTTAGACATTTAGCTACATAATAAAGTCAAAGAGGACTTTCCTGCTAGTGACCTCTTGTGGACAGGAAGTTGGATAGCTGTCCTAAAATAAAATGCAGCAAAGCAAAGAGGACCAACAACTGTAAACATCAAACAAAATGAGCCAACGCATGTTTCTGACACTGATTCTTGTTCCGTTAACCTCTGCTTCATAACACACGGTTAAGTCTGTGTGTAACTTTATAGTGGATAAAAAATGGTTCACAGATGGAAGAATTTTACCTCCAACCGTAAATAAAACAAAGGAACACAAAAGCGGTGATAGCTTCTGTGCATGTAGCTGCTCCCATCTGCCGCCACACCGATCGACAGGTATGTCGACCACATGTTGATATTTTTTCAAGGCGTGACGGTTGACTTTGGTGAACAGCTGTATGTCAAACAGACTTATAGTGTTGACCACAAAAGTGTAGTGAAGTGAAGCAGACATATATAAGTGTAACAAACACAAAGAGAGAAAGCTTGAAAGACACACTCACACTTCCTGCGTGCCAAAATGAAATCTGTCGCTTCCCAGGAGATTCTTCCTGCTTGACGAGTGTTGTCACTGGCAGCTGGTGTTTTATTCTCACACACACACACACACACACATACACACCCTCTTCGGTTACTGTCGCTCATTATCCTCTGTTCCAGCACATAATGGACACACTCCAGCTAGAATATTTAGCGCTGAAAATGTTTTCAGAGGGAAGCGGAGCTCTCCCCCTCATAAGGAGTGCAGTGTCGTTGCTGTATTATTGATGTCTTCTTTTGTTTTTCTTGCTGCTCGTTGTAATATTGCATGAACACAGCAGTAATTGCTCTATTGGGATTTACTAAGACATTTTTTTTCCTACACTCTCCAGTCTAGAAGAAGTTCTTTTTTCTTTTCTTTTTTCTCTGTGGGTGTGAAAATTGCCACTTTGCCCTTGTGCACAACAAACTTGTCATCACGAGTTTGACGGTTAACAGGTCGCCTGAGTGCCATATTCAAATCCTCTCCTGCCGTCCCTGCCCATGCATATATTCCACTCCACGCTAAGATTATGCTGCACCTTTTATCTTTCGGTTTCATTTTCAACTCGCTGTATCTTGTAAAAAAAAAAAAAAAAAGAAAAGAGGGACTTTTGCAGCAGAGCAGTGGACGTGATGTGAAAGTGAAATGGAGGCGTGCACACCTTTCACTCAAACATCTCCTCCAAGTCATTACTCTCACCACACTTCCCTTAACGAGATCATCTTCTTGTTATTGATTCAGCCTATTGTTTACCACTCTGCGCCGGGCCAATAACTATTCCTATCACTCCCAACAACTGATCTGAGAGGATTATGGGAACATATTGGCCCACTGCATCAATAAACGGTGAGGCGATGAATGCGGCCATGAAGCTCCCTCGACTACATGAGCATGTGTGTGTGTGTGTGTGGCTGCTTTCAGTAAGATGTTTTAATGATGTTTATGGGGCTTTCTCTCACATTATGACCATATGAGATTGCATAATTCTGATGGCGGCGCGAAGAGTGTGCATTTCTAACTTTTCCTCATCAAAGGATGCCCCTGAAATCCCTCTGTGTCTCTGAAGGCGCTGCCCTACATTTCTCGGTCTCCAAAGTGCTTCTTTCTCTGACAGCCACTCCTTTTTCTTGCTCCTCTTTTTCATCTATCAGATTGCCTTTCATTTTCTTCCCCTCCTCGGCCCGCCTCTGTCTGTCTGCCACGGCTCCTTCCCCCCTCTTCCCCTCCTTGTCCCATCTTTCTGCCTCCCCCTCTCTTCCTAATGTCCCTCTGTCATTTTCCCCTTCATCTTTTCTTCTCGTCACCTTCTGCTGCAATTGTGGAGCAAAAAAAAAAGGGGGGGGGGGTGAGAGGTAGAGATGCTGTGACCTGGTAAATTGCACCTCATGTTTTGCATTCATACCAAGGTGATTATTCCTACAGGGATGTATGTGTGTGGCCCTCACAGCAGCATCTCTCGCCTCCTTCTGTCTGGGTGGAGGGTACCGGAATGAGAACTGGCTCCATCCTACAGGCTGCACCAGCGGCTGATAGGGAGCCAATTAAAGCAACAGAGAGTGTGTGTTGTAACGAGGTGCAACCCGGCAGCCTCCACACTCCAGCTGGCTGCCCAGGTCCGATCTTTCCAGCAGCTCGTACTAATAGAAAACTCACAGCAGGAAAAGGTTCTGTTTTCCAGGTCGCCCACACTGGATGAGGTGAAGAAGAGGTTCAATTTTATATTTAAGATATTTCTGGACATTTTGCCTTTAATTGATCTGAGACAGGAAGTAGATAGAGTGGGATGGAAGCAGGACCCCTTGAACCCGTAAGATGAAGAGAATGGATCCAGTTTAAGGGACCCCTGCTCCTCTGGGTGATCTGGGCCTGAGAATCTGTTTTTATCTGAGAGGAAAGAAATTGAAAAAAAAAAAAAAACAGCGCTGTTCTTTTCACCTTTCAGAGCAGGTTGTGAGCAGAGTTAAGGTTTAATGACTCAGAGTTGTGCCTTTGGGGCAGAGTGGGCTCCACGTGAGCTGCAGAGGGGTTTGCTATTTGGGATAGAAGGGCATTTTTGATTGGACAGGCAGAGCTGAGTGTGTGGGTGGACACAATAATAGCAACACCTGTGAAACAGGACTCAGTCCAACACAGCAGCAGGTAGAGTTTGCTGAAACATATTACAAAGTTGTTGACACTTCTTTATGGTCAGTTTTGATGGACTGTGACACGGTCACCATAGCAACAATCAGAGTCTCTCACGGGTATTAAAAACAACACCTCAGAAACCTACAAGAGACGTGACAGAAGCTTCGTCTGTAGCTTTTACTGCATGATCTTTAAGTGTTCATGGAGGAGGGTTACAAGATGAACATGGCAGCTTTGCGACAGGAAGGGTTTTTTTTATGGCAAATCCAACAAAAATAATTACAACCAAAATGTAACCACTGGACAAACTGACACTCAACACCAGGTGAAAACAAAACCGGTGGCAGTGTCAGGGGGGATCGAACCTCAGAATTTCTGTACCATCCTAAATCTGCCCTCTTACTCTGACCTTTTCTCGATCCCATGTTTGGATATGTTCTGTCATCATAAACATAACTATGTGTCAAGTGTTTTATCAACTAAATGTGGTGTTTTTTTTCATGTGGATGTGTTGGACATTGAGTTAAATTGACCCCTGTACACTTATCAAAAAACTTATGAATAGAGTGGATGGCCTTGGAAAGTGTTAGAGAAAGTCCTCCCTTTGCCCACATATATTCCGTGCTGACTATGCATCCAGTATGTGATGAGAATGTGTTGTGTATCATCAGATGTGCTTTGGTGTTTGATGTCCTTTAAACTGTTGCACCTTTCTCTACACGTTTGCTTTGATCATGAACGTGCACACATAGGTGCACATTAAACCTTTGTTCTATCCCATACAGACACACACAGAGCGCGCTCTCTACACAACTCCACACTTTGAAGATCAGCACTCTGCCACTAGTGTTTCCTCTTCTTCAAATGCTGTGGATAATATCAGCTTTTTTTTTCCAGCCAGTCGCCTCCCTCTAACAAGATCATCAGCCGTGTCACTTATCCAGAAAAAAACACACTCAGCCTCCATCAGTGAATTTTCATTACTCTCTTTTTAGGTCAGATGTTAGTTTTTTTTCTCTGAAGGAGATAATTGCCCTCCATCAAAGATGTCTTCTTTTAAGATCCTCACAGAAAACTCTGGTCTAATTAAGACCAGAGCGACAAAGCAGCAGGAGCTGTCAACCTGGAGTATGACTGCTGACCGCTGGATTCCCTAATTGCCCCTGTTTCGATATTCTCTCTCTCTCTCTCTCTCTCTCTCTCTCTCTCCTCTCTTCGTCTTCATTAGTCCTCAGCTTACTTCCCACCTCAGCTCTCCCTAATGACTGGTCAAACGTGCATGCCAGACAAACAGCTCCAAACAAGCCCTCTTCCATCGACTCTGCCCTGCAGCGCTCAACCTGCTGGAGTGTGTCTCTAAGAGAGAGAGTGTGTGTGTGTGTGCTCATCAGCACAATACAATTGGGTTTGATTCTCCTCTAAATACTGCACCTTTACCGCCATAACTGAGTTTGCCGTTTTCTTCTCTGCTGTAGCCTGCAGCTGTTGAAATTTTACTCTAATTGGTAACTGCCGCCGCGCCGCCCCTCACGTCCGCCCCTCCTTTGCAGCTACAGACTCTAATTGGTGTTTTGTTTCTCTGTTCGTTAACGCTCTCTTCATTCTGCCTCTAAAATCCATTCTTTTAGCCCCACTTTTCTCCTTCCTTTCTCCTATGTTTCATTTCAGCCCTATCATATCATAAATTGCACATTTTTTGCTCTCACAGTAGGACTCAGCTTTGAAATTATCTTATTTTTAAGGGCATTTCTGGTCTCTGTTATCAGTTTTTCTTAATGGCATGTTCCACAGGCGGTTTTACTGAATGATGAAATAATTGCAAATTCACACCAGTGAGGTCTGTTTTTATCTTCACAAGAAAAAACAGCTGGTTTCTGAGGACTGTATTTTTTATGTTCTTTGTAGTTGCTTCACTGGTTTGTTGCATTTTTAGTGAAATGGCTCAAAGTCATTTTATAAGGTTGTATTTTAGTTTGAAATTTTACCCACATTTTCAGCTAGTAGGAGTCATGTCATCGAGATATCAAAGTCTTAAAATGTCAGACATTTATGACTGTAAACAGACGGACAAACGCTTTATGATATCACTCAGACGTTTTCTACACTTTAGTTTTGGCACATCAGCCAGACTCTTCCTGTGTCAACACTCTGAAGACGATCAGGTTTATTGATAGCAGGAAAGTGTGAAACTGAAACAAATATAACTGATCACTATTTTCAGTCGTTAGTGTGGATACGTGTGGACGTGTCTTTATGAACAACGTTCTGTGTAGATGTGGTCTAAAAGTGCCGCACTCTGTCTCCCTGGTAATGGGCCATATAGCAAGATGCTCAGGGATTCGTAAGGGATGCAACATAAATACTGAACACGAAGTGGAAATTAATTATGAAACATGAGATTTAACTCTGATTTAACATATAATCTATATCCCTTTCTGATTTTTGGTATGTTGGTGTCAGTTTGCCCAACACCGTGCAGAGACTAAAAGATTATGGACATTCTCCAATGTTAGAGACCTCCAGTCATCTAACAACACAATGCCATCACACTGTAGACACACCAACTCAGCACTAGTCGCTCTTCATCATGCTCACACTGCTATTATACTGATTTAATGACCCTTTAAGTCAGTAAACACAAATATATGAACATTATAGCACAGCACATCACAATGAAAGAAGCTTCAGTATCTTAGAGCTAAATGACAGAAAGAAAACCAACCCAGCTCTACAGCTTTACCACAAACGAAACCTTAAAATAAAAGAAACAATGTCTTTTCAATGTCTTCCTTAACATCTCTAATCCAACTGTACATTTTGTCTTTCTCACCAATGAGACATAAAATGTGACTCATTACTCACTAATGAGCCATGGAGGACCGGAGTTTGAGTCATGACCTACATGAGCAGGGTGACATACAATAAAAGTCTTGTAGTATATATGGAGGTTAGAAGTTCCATTTCTTCTCTTTTAAAAGAAACTTAGCAGAGAAATATTGCTGCAAGCTGCCATTAGTGTGTGACTGTGGGAGATGCCTTTCCTCTGAGGAGGCTGAGAAACAAAGGCATCTTTGACGAGCCTAAAGGTCAGCCTGGAGTAGGAGGAGGCTGAAAATGCTCTGCTCTGTTGTGGCGTCTCTGGGAAATACAAGACAGCCAGACAGCGTCCTGCTGGGCTGGATGATTGCCGCCTCTCAATGTTCACATTTACTGACCATATCCTCCATTTCGCATCCTTGAAGACCCGGCATCCTCACTAAACCCCTCGCTCGATCCCCCTTCCCTGCTGCATTCACACACGTAAAATCAATATCAGCACTCGAATGCTATTCCTCGCCTCTGAGGGGGCATGGCATACGTCAGGCGTAATGGTTCACTGCAGTGTAACTATGTCTTTTCCTCAAGGGACCGAGCTGTGTTGGGGGAAGGAGAGGGGGGGCATGAAGTGAGGAATTAAAGCTGATTTCATGCCCCCTTAAGACCCATGTGAGTTTTAACCACCAATTATTGCCCGTGTTACCCATGGGCAGCGAAGGGCTACGAGTGCTGACCACAAAGCCAGTCAGAGCTGTGCTGCAGTCTTTTTCCACTACAGTCACATATGTACTGATAGGAGTCCTCTTTTTACTTGTTCCTGTTGTTTAATTATACACACTGCTACACACCCTACAAGAGTCATTTTGATTCACACATGGCGTCTAAAGCAGCCAGGAATTCTATTTTGAACAGCAGGCATGTTTTGTTCTTGAATCGATACCAACCCGCCCCATCTTCCTCTATTCTCCATTATACCTCCTGTCCAGGTGGTCTGGGACCGGGCTGCCTACACTTTTCACCCCCTCCACTGTCTCTCAAGGTTAATCTGCTCTGCGCTGACAGCCATGTTTTCCTCGGGTCAGGAAGTCAGGCAGGGTGAGTGGCGGGCAGGCAGCGATGGCTCCATGCAGCCCTGTGAAGGACAGGCTCAGTGGAAGCAGATGAGAGTTCAGATGCAGACAGAATGAGGAAATGGAGGAGGTCAGCCTCCGCTGTTTGGCGGTGAGGGATGTGACAGGCGGTTGTCTGTCTGCATGTTGTTGTTTTTGCACCTTTTTTAATAGGCCACTGTGGATGGATTGATGTGCTTATTGAAACCAGGGCAGGCTCCCGGTGTGTGCCAAAGTGGGACAAGGTTACCCTTCATCGCTTTTTGGCTGAATATCTCACTATAATATAGAACATAAATGCGAGTTCATGAAATATAAATGAAGTGGATTTTTTTATAGAAAATTGAAGCTTCTATCCATTTATGTCTTTTTGTTTGCTTCTATCAATTTGCTGGTTTTATATTTGATGAAACAAAATGAAAGTCATTTTCCTTAACTGAGGAAATAATCAGAAAATGAATTAATAATGAAATTAATAACAAGTTGCAGCCACAGCACTCACTTTTCCAGACTTCTCTGCTCTTTAATCAGTGAAGAAATAAATCGCCTGGAGGGCTTTTTTCCACATGTTCATGTCTCATGGGAAATACACAAATACACTATTCATGCAGTTACTTACGTTCATAGATACATACAGTCATGCTCTTACTGTGCATGTGATGTGCTTAATTTATTATTAATGGTTTTTAAAGATCTACTTTTTTTTTCATGGTTGAAGCTTCAGTATGAAAGCAGGTTGGAGCCATTCCACCATTTGTCTTCAGTGGGAAATGGGGGCGACTGGTCAAAAAAGCAGATGTTTATCAGCAGCAATGTAAAGATCAGATTCAACAAGTTCCACCCATTTCTATCCAACTGTTACTTATACATCATCTACACAATCGTACGCATGTATGAACACACCCATAAACACAGCGTAATGCCAGACAACATGTCTGTGTGTAGAGCATGCATTATTGATCAAATTTGTGTGTGTTTTTTTTATGAAGTCGTCATGGTAACCTGTAGGGCAAATACATTTAATAAAATGTTTAATATTTCCCTACAATGTGGTGGAGAGGAAAGCATTAAAACTGTACCAAAATGTGGGTTACGTTCCGGGCAGGCATCTGTTTGAATCTCTCCCCTGTGGAAACACAGTTTGTTCAACAAGAACAGCTCTGCCTGTAAATCCATTTCTAACCAGGCCTCACTCCTGTTACTTGGTTATGTGAATAAACTCCTGAATCATTATGAAAAAAAGTGGAAACAGCTGCTTGGCTGTTTAATGGAACAGAAGAGAAACAATTTCTTGAATTTCATCTTTCACCTGCAGTAAAAGTAATCAGGATACATTATTTGTCTTAGTTACGTTGTTGATCTCAGCTTTGAAGAGCTGTAAGACACTGATGAAGACTCAAGAGTTTAAATGTAGAAAATCCTTTAATTATGATCAAAGGTATTTTGTTCAGTGAGGAAGAACAAAGCCAGCGATTTCAAATACATAAATGATAGATGTGTCTTGAATTATAAACCATTTATTGCATGAATCATTAAGCAGAGACCTATTTTCATTGGAGGGTTCCGGGATAGATTCAATTGGAATTAAATTTTCAGGTCTTGGGAGTCAGCAGGCGCTCACATGCAGGCGCTCTGAGGTATAAACCACAGTTTACCTCAACTCCATCGCCTCAAACCAAACCACCATATTGGATGGGTCACGTAATTCCGGCTGAAATGGAGAGCCTTGTCCAGACCATCCAGCCTATTTTGTCGGTAATAGCCTGACCGAGCTCCCTGAAGAGGCCAATTCTGGCCAGCAAGGCCCACTTAAATTCTCTATGAGACAGAGGAAGAGAGAATAAGGTCTGTGGAGCCACTTAAAAGCCCCTGGGTAAAAATGGGATTTCTGACCTGCTTCAGTGGTGTCGCAGCTCTACAGCCAGACTGGCTGTCAAGGCGCTGCCAGGTGGGAGAGAGAAGGGATGGGGGAGATGGGAAGGATGGATGGAAGCTGCTGCTGCTGCTGGTGAGGATGTAGACCACCAGGACCTCATTAGCTCAACACTTCTTCAAACAATACGGCACCAGGGTGGCTCTCACTGTCTTCATATATCTCTTTCTCTTCCACCGTCCTTTCTGTTTCCTTTGCTTTTTTCTTTCACACCTCCGTCTCCTTTTTAGTCCAGCACCTTAAGGTCTCATTAACCAGATGAGTCTGTTCTGCCACTAATCTGCCTCTAAGTCAAAGTCAGCAGATGACGATGATAATGACACATACTCCCTGTACCCCCACACACATCCAACACATTCAGCTATGATCATTTGTTCTTGTTAATGCCAGGAAAATGTAAATGTGTTATTGCTAGGAGAATGTAAATAAGCAGTACATTTCTGCAGGGGTGATATTTCAGGGCACATTAGAGGGCTCTGCAGGCCTGGTTTGCATATCATTGATCTTCAGTGCAAGAGCTCACACAAACACACAAAGTATATGTGCAGCACGCCTCACACACACACACACACACACACACACACACACACCAACTACGTGAAGAGCTTAACATACATAAATAAGGAAGTGAA
>JAVQJX010201560.1:0-11308 GCA_036025115.1 Ambassis agassizii
CGCCCCCCCCCCCCCCCCCCCCCATGCTGCTGCTGCTGCTGCTGCTTGACTCACGAGCGAACAAATGAGCGAATGGCAACAGCTTTTCCATTAATTGGCATTTCATTATCTCAAGGAGAGCTGAGCCGTGACCGAGCTCACACTGAGCAATTTAGTTCTCCGCCAATCCAGACAGGCGCTTGTCTTTTGCAGAGGCAGGAGCAGCTGAATGGAGGGAAGAAAAAAAAAAACAACAAAGGAGAAAGACAGACTGACGGACAGGTATTAAGTCAGACAGACAGATTCTACACAGTCCCATGATAATTCCTGTCTTTGAAAGACACTGGTAAAAATTTGTATATTAAAGAATACAACAGTGACTTTGTTGTTAAAGTACAGTTTGCAGTCTGTATGTTAATTAAGTGGCTTTTTTTTAAGGCTGATTGTGTTATGATGATGCAGGCTCACGTCCTCTGTACCCTTCACTACCCAACTTCCTTCCCTCATATTTGACTGCAAACATAATTTTGGCATCTGAGGACTTTAACAGCTGATCAACGTCAGTACCTATACAGACCTACAGCAGATCCTTGGTGGGTTCTTGGCTGAATTAGATGAATGGAATCTCAATATGCCCACTGAGAAGGAAGGATCACATCAGGCTTAGAAGCCAGATCCCTGCCAGCTGGCAGCCAAAGAGCAAAGTGCCTGTATCTCTGTGCATCTAAGTATGGATGTCAAGGTCGGTCCTTAGCCTTAAGCTGGGGACACACTACACGATTTTACCCACAATTCCGTCGGGCAAAGTCTGCACTAAAATTTAAGTGTGTGAGGCAGTGAAGACGCAAATCTGCAAGTTTGTGTGTGTGGGGAAGAGACCCAACCCGACCTCAGTCACACTCAGTCAAACATGTATGAATTTCTCACAGTCGGGTTGTGTGAACAGATAACTGACCTGAAGGGAAACACGCCAAAGAAAAGAGAGGTTTGGGGAAAAGGAATTAGTGTCAGAAGACGATGGGAAGTAGCGGAAATATCAAAACAATGATGGACCCTTCAGTTGTCTTTAGCTGGTTTGACAAATCATGTAGTTTGTGATCCCTCATTAGGTTCAGGATCTGCATGTGATCTGCGAAATCTGAAGCCAGTCTGTTAGTGTGATCTCCTAGTCTTTAAAAATGTGGTAAGACTGGGGATTTAGTGTCCTTGGCTAATTAGTTGATATATTTTTTGAGACATGTTGATGGCATATCAGCAGTGAGTTAAAATGTGTCTGTTTTCAGTGTTTAACTCTGAAGAATCAGCTACCGTTCCCTCATGCTTCAACTGCTTTTACAGCTTCCACTTCAACTGATAAATCATCTGCTTTCCTCATGTAACTTCTGTCATCTGTTACTCTTCAGCTGACCTCACAGTTCCATTGACATAGAGTGTTTGCACTTCACTGCTTTGAACACACATCTGCTATCTCCATCTAAGTGTGCAGCATCTTATCAAACACATGCATTGTGCACTCTGAAACCTTGCTTTGCTCTAAAGTTCATCTGCTTTCTGGGATTACAGTTGTCACAAATGACACTTTAATTCCTTAAATGCTCTACTCAGCCACAACAATTCAATTCAATGCAAAGAGCTAGCATTTTCAAACAAGACCTCTTTTTGTGCTTCAGTGATTTCAGTGGCAGTGATGCACAAAAAAAGGTTTTAAAGGTGTAATTTGGAGTCAAGTTGCAGTTTGTTTCTCTAGATTTGAGCGTGGGTGGGTGGCATCAGACCTAACAGCCCTGAGATGCTGACGATGATTTCATCATGACTTGCTATGCTATGATTAACATGCCTCTGGTTGGTGTCATTTGATGCTTCCTGTATGGTTTTTATAGTCTTTGATTTGACAAAGGGTTTGTTTTTAGCTTTCTCACCCAGTTTTTGTCATCATGTAGCTTATCCAGCAGACCAGTAACTTTTAAACTACTGATGTCTGATGGCAGATGATGATGAAACCACCTTTTGGTATAGAGTGCTATGTAAGAGTATCACAATGCATATTCCCCCTTCCTGCAGGATGAATCCTTTACAGATTTGACTGTGGTTCAAGTAGCTTTGAGTCATTCACTTTCATGCCTACAAATGCACAGAGTTTGGCTGCTTCCTGTCAGCAATTTGCATCAGTTTGTGTATCAGGTCGTGACAGGGTTAATGCTTGCACTTTGTTTTTCTGGTCTGTGCCTCGTGTATCAAGTCATCGTCACAACCACATGCATTAAATAATATCATTCAGCTCTAAAACTAAATGTCATGAGTTTTAATGGGACTATTGATTTGGACATTGTGCAAAGGGTAAAATTATTGTACAGAAAATGATCATTGTTGTTTGTCTCACCACACTGGGTCTTTCCTTCATGAAACAAATACAATTTAGACTCACAGAATATCAGCTTTACCCTGATCGGAGGCTTTTCTTGCTGGGATTCGTCACAGTGCACAGCTCAGGGGCATTCATGAGCCGACCTCCAGGGCGGAGAAATGAAGCCTGTAGATAAGTTAAACACTGTCAGCGGGTGTTGGATCTGCCCTAAGACCTACAGTATAAAACTTTATTTGCCACTCCACTGGCACTCAGGAGCTTGTACTTCCCCACTATGAAGCGACTGTAGCGTGAAGTTAATGGCACCTATTGTGATCACATAAAAATTCAGCAGATAGAGGAGCGTGGTCGGGGAGGAGATTGAACACTTTGTTGCCGTAGCCCCCTGAACGCTCCTCGATGCTGGTCTATATGCACCAGTGCACATCT
The DNA here is from genome assembly GCA_036025115.1 of Ambassis agassizii. Lineage (NCBI taxonomy): Eukaryota > Metazoa > Chordata > Actinopteri > Ambassidae > Ambassis > Ambassis agassizii. The sequence goes on from JAVQJX010201560.1 coordinate 2,774, forward strand.
CCACCAATGGTCAATTAAGAGCGGATGTCATTTTCTCCTTGTGCCTCGCCTTGTCTACTCACTCTACATTGGAAATAAATTGAATCTATAATCCATTATCTGGAGGCAGCTTACTCTCTCTACTGCAAATTTCTCTAGTTGCTGTGATGTTTTATCACCTCATCTGCGTTCAGTGGACTGTGATGAACTCCGATTGTTGATCACTGCACAAGATGGTTTATAATTACAGATAAAACAGATGTTCTAGCAAATCGGTGAACAAAAGCTGCAAACAAAAAAAAACAGATTTCATATACATAAACGGTGATGGAGGGGGGAGGTGGGGGTTGCATAGTGATATCACTTTTGAGAAGTCCATCTGTCTTCACATTTAAAAATTGATCTCCCAGTGAGCAACTCCATCCCTCAGGGCGTCCAAAAAGAAAATCAATGTAACACAGTTTTCCTCCGGCTAAACTGAGAATAATATAGAGAGCTGGCTATTGTGATGGTGGAAGGAACAAAGGAAGTGGGAGGGGAAGGAAAAGAAGGCATGAAAGGGAAGATGGCTCATAAATGAAGGGGTAGACCGATGAATGGACCCATCCACATGCAGACACATATAAATTGTTGCCCTTTTGACAAATAGGATAATGAAAAAGAATAACCTAATCACAGTGTTACAGCTCTGACTGATCACTGCAGTTGGACTGGAGGGACGGTCCAACATTGACAGATTGTAGGGAAACCGGCTTACTGTTCTATCACTCTTCCGCCAGTCCCTCTGGACTCTTTATGCCACTTTGAAGGATATGGAGTGGAAATAACAATGTTTGAAGTTACCCAGGTTGATGTCAGTGACACTCCTCTGGCTCGGCCCGATCAGCCACAGCTGGGCACGGCAGGCTGGAGAGAAGAGAGAAAAAAATGAGATGCTTCTTTATAAACACTCTTATTTGAATATAATTTTAGATAGTCAAGTATTGAACAGTGCTAAAAAATATTTACTTATTATAAGATTATTTACTATATACATTATATTTGTATTTGTGCGGTTGGAATACAAGATAAAATGTTTGTCCGTGAAGCGAGTTCTTCTGTGGATGCTGCTGTCCACCACTTTGCTTGTATTGTCAGTCACCAGTCAAGAAGGGTTAAGTACGTCAGTGGACATTTTTAATGTATTAAAAAAAAAAAAACATAAAAGCAACTTCAACATCAAAAAGCTATAATGAAGCTGGGATCTCACTCATCATACAGTGCAACAATATCAGGTCAAAGTTGTGCTTTATCATCTTTAATTTAATCATGAATCAATGGCCTCAGTTACATCTGCATTTGAGGTGCTGGTATGATCAAAAATAAAAAAGTCAGATGAAATTGTGTTCTGCACTAAAACTGACATCCAGGTGCTGCACCAGCCATTTTTTCTATTTTACTCACACATGGCCTCTTAGCATGGCATCAGTGGCTTCACCTGCGTGGGTTTGGACGAGGCTCTTGTGTTGACTTCCTGTCAAACAATAGACATGAGCCAAAAGCAGCTCCAGGAATGCTCACTTGTTATTAACCCCTTGATGCTTCTCCAGCAGCTTTGGAAGCAAAACCTGGATATTTCTGCATCTTAAAGAGTCTCCGCTTCGTTATTGTCCTCTGTACATTTTATCCATAGCACTGGAAACAAGTTTCCTCATCTGCTCTCACACACATACACACTTGCTCCAGGTGTGCATTTGTAACCCATGGTAGCATACAGTTACAAGAGCCTCAGGAGTTACTATATGACATTCGTCTATTATGTTACTTAACAGATTTGCTTCATCCATGTTAATGTGCCTCTTAAATCAGAGGCCCACTGGTAAAACTAATCCCATGTGATCAGTGTCTATTGTCAGTGTCTTCTTACACATTACTTGTATTTGCTAGCTTTCAGCAATCTATGAAATTTAATAAGGTCTTCTGTTGCTCTTGTCCACCTCTTATATGGGACAGGGCTCTGCAGAAACCTTTATGTGACCCCACAGATGTTTCATTTATAGTTATTTAGAGTCTGTGGTCATGCCTCATCCTCCGCCACCTCTCACTGCACTGCCATGCTTGTCAGCTTGACAAAGTGCTCCTCAGGCAGGAGGTTGGTGGTCCATAACAGGTAGTAGTCCTCCATCTTTGGACTTGAAGTTTATCAGCTAAGCAGGGGTGCCGATTTTTGTTTTTGCTGGTGGATGCTCATATGCTTGTCTTAAACACAGTCTACACACCGATGATGCATATGAGGAGTTAATATCATCCTGTGCTGAGAGTCAGTATAGGTGAACAATAATGTGTCACACATCACAGTACAATGCGTTGATAGGTAGTGGAGGAGTGGTCATTATCATATCAATGACAAGTAGTGGCTGGCACGTGGGTGCTCGGCAGTCTCCGTGGGTGCTCCAGCCCCAAAGCACCCACAGAATCGGCGCCTAGGCAGCTAAGCATGGTTCTCTTTGCTAAACCTACTCCACTAGACCTTTATCCTCTCCCTCCTTCTCATCTCCATCTTTTCGGTTTAGAATTGAACAAAAACTGGGTAATTGGAGTGAACACTGGTGACAAACCACACAGACAGAACCTTGATTAACAGAAAAATCAGGGGGAAAAACGCTATCACAGAAGCAGTCATGCTGTTTGATTGACATGTGATCTTTGGAAAGCACAGCACAAGTCAGAAATCAGGTCTGAGCAACAAAGTTTGAAGACAGTGTGAAAAGAACACAGCCATTGATTGCCTCCCTGTAACATTTCAGGCAAACTCGAAGACAAGAAACATTTATAGATTACCAATTTATATGAAAGGTCGTTTGGTGTCCTGCATGATGTAAACAGGCTGTACATCACTGTTCATATGTTGGAATGGATTCTCATGCTGTTGCACAAGTGTGTCAGTCAGTCAGGTTGCATTATGAGGATGAAATCCTGCCCTGCTTCACCAAAACTAATTTCTGCCTTAAACTCATATTTTCCGTCTGGCAAATCTGGGAGCAGATGTCAGCTGGTTTGAAAGCCACAGCAGAGCGACTCAGGTTGTAACGCTGCCGGTGCTTGACTCTGTTTGACTCCCACATACTCACGATATGAAAAAGAGCTGTAAAGCAAGGCTTCCCCTATTGAAGCCGGTGTGATTGTACACATCACACTTTACTGTGAGATTAGTTCACCTTTCTTGCTCAAGGTTAACCCCTCAATAGCAGCAATGAAGATTACTTTGTCAGTCAAAAAAAAAAAAGCTTCAGTCGTCTGTATTGTATTCTCTAAGAGCTTGGATGAGTGAAGCGCGTTGCTGTTAATGGCTTTGTTGTGTGCTTAAAAAATGACATCTGGTTAGAGGTCAGGCACTGATTCTACAACCTTAGCTTCTTTTCTGTATTGCTGATTTTTACAAAAATATCTGTGTTGGATTATTCTTATAATAGAATATAGTGGAACAAACCAATGGCCAAAGAGCAAACATTTGAACATCTGGAACAACTGGAGGTTGCTAGGCAACAGCAGTGCATCATGATGAATGACTTCCACACAACCTGACCGTCCGGGATTTTTGACCTAAATTGATATGTGACAGCAGAAGACATTAAGCAGTCCCTCGATGAGTTTGCGACGTCGCGATCACAGCAATCAGCGCATGTTTTTGCGCAATCATAGCAGTCCCCATGGAAATGTAACATACATATGCCACCAAAGTATACTGCTGCAAAATCAAGCATTTTAGGCCGCAATATGAGTATGAATTATCAGTCAGTCATTGTCTATCATGAGGTAATTAATATTTACAATTACTATTTACATCTGAATCAGGACCGCCAAGAAGGATCTGGAGCATCAAGCTCTCAGGTCATTGTGACCTCACAGTGTCTTATATGTTTCATTATTATCAGTCTCGAGTGCTGCTCATTAATTATCTGATCAATCATTTTGTATCTTAATTAGCATCTTCATTAAGGCCCTACATAAATGATCTGATTCATGTCAACCCAGTTATATCTTTCTTTGTTAGGAGGAAATGCTGTTCTACACTACGTAACTCTGATTCTCAGAAGCAACAATGATGCAACAATGTTGTATTTTCCTTTCAAAAATAGTAAATATCATCTAGAAAAACACACAGTAAACGGGTACTTGCAAGCTTTGAACAGTCTTCTGTGGACTGTTTTGATTCTTCTTTGATGATTTGTGGATCTGACAGATTGATTGACAGATTGATCATCCAGTATTCAGTCATCAGTTTTAGTCCTGCATGACTGATAAGTCTGCAGGTTTTTGAGAAGTTTCCATCAACAGCCCGATTATTTTTCTTCTAACAAAAGTCTAATCAATAAAAAGAGCAAATTTGCTGATGCTCTTCAGTGTTCTGTTCTGCTGCTGACAATAGTTGTCATAGGGCTTCCTCCCAGGATGCCGGGATTGGCCGTGAAGTCTGTTTATTTGCTGCTCCTCTTAAATATCATAATCAGGGTGACTGCATGGGACTCTGAGTTTTATGTAAATTACGCATAAGCCGATTACAAGTGAGGCAGTTCCGCTGTAAACATTATTTATTTTATGGACTTCCAATTTTCCCAACCAGATGCGATAAAGGCAGAATAATATTATGGCCATTATCATTGCATTGCATTATTGTTGTATTATGAGGATATTTCTCATGTCACACAAGGTAAGTAGTTTTTTTTTCTCCCAGCGACACAGCAGGTTTGTCTTCTGTGTAAGATTAGATAGCTGATTTGTATGGCGGTGCTAGCAGCTTTAATGGTCCTAATGGTGTTTTTCTGCATCTTCCCTTTAAGAAAAGGAGATTTCTGAAATGTTTCATGGTTGCAGAAATATTGAAAAGGTGAATAAGACATTCTTAATCTCTCTTCTTGACCAGCATGGCTGCTGCATATTGACAAGAGGGAATTCTTGAAGAAGGATGGCAAAACAATGACAAGTCTGCAGCAGAGTGAGCCTCAGTGGCCAGATGTTTTGAAAGAGTCATTATGGAGACTTCCTCTCAGAGGATAAACCCGTTCCTTTCTACCTAAAATCCTTTCATTTATGATAATTTTGTCATGACCTTGGATAGTTTCAGAGTATTAGAAGAGTCCTCAGTATTCAAAACAGCACCTGCTGGTGTTTTTCAGTGATGGTGCAGGTGGTTTTAAAATATTGATACTAAGATAGGAAAAAGCCAGAGAGAGAAAGAAGTGAAGGTTAGAGTTCAAACGGGGGAAGAAAACACTCATAAAATGGCTTTATGTGAGGCAGGTTGTACAAGGTAGCGATAGAGGACTCAGGGGAGTCATTTCCCATCTCTCTGACAGAGGTCACTGATGTAGTTACTGTAAAAAGCTCCACAGAGGCACCTTGCTCAAGGTGGTTGAGTAAACCCAGGATTTACAAAAATACTGAAGGACTCTGCAGAGTAGGAGGAGGATTCTGACCATGTGGAGGCTGCTTTGCCCTGTTTTAAATGGACAGACACACATGAGCCAAAGCCCAGCTGACCTCAGCCTCGCCCCTTTGCTTTTTTTTTTTACTAGTGATGTGGTTTTACTGGCTTTGTCAGCATCTGACCTCCACTGTGCATTTACTTCAGTTAGCAGCCAAGTGTGAAATGGTCAGGATGAGAATTAGCACCTCTGAAGTCTGAGGCCAGTGTTCTCTGTCAGATAAAGATAAATCGTTCCCTACGGGATGGAGGAGAGCTACTGCTAAGTGGGAAATAAAAAGAAATTGATGCAGTGACTGTAGTTATATTACACCTTTGTTTTTGGTCTGACAAGCTGGAGCCATGTTACAGCATCCGCTCAGTCTAGTTTTAAAAGGATACAATCAAAAAAAAAAAGAAAAACTTTTAAGGCTCAATTTCCTTTTAGATGAAGCCATCTGAGGGGAGTCGGGCGTTTGATCAGGACGAGTCCCCAGAAAATTTGTTCAACCCATCTGGGAGGTGACCTCGGGCAGCCTCAGAACACACTGGATGGATTTTATGTTGGCTCAGAATCAGCTGCAGTACAAGTGACTGGGGAAAGGAAGCTTTCTGTCTGCAACCTGAATAAGCAGTCAAAGAGGCAGCATGAATGGCTCCTCATGGATCCTGAATATTTACTGATTAAATACCAATTATTGGGTGTTGAATTTTGGAGTCATCTCACTGCATTATGTCCTTCTCTGTGTAGCTGCAGGTGTGATGTTATCTAAATCATGCTGATAACGGCCTAATTTACAGCAAGTATGCAGTACAGAGAGGAGCTTTTTGCGAGGGCCAAACTATGGCTCTCAACCTGGGAAGGCCTGTACTTAAAGACAGACGAGGTCGTGTTTCATTCAATCTGTAACAGCTGCAGCCAGAGAAAACTCAAAGCTAAACTACCAAGCTAATGCTAAATGCTGCCAAATTATTTGCTACCAAGCTTTGGATTAATTAAGATAAAACCTTATAGAATTACTTCAAATAAACAATGTAAAATAGATCATGTTGTACCCAAGCAGTACCTACGCAGACTGTGAGCTAGCCTGATCACCGCTTGGCCAGCAAGCTATAAATTATCCAGATCCTGACTTTGTGTCATTACCTAATTTAGCAAACAGTAAGCTGAGCTAATGGACAGCAGCAAATGAATTAACTGTCAGTGCAATAGTATTTTACAAGTAAGATCACCTACTAATTGAGCTAAGCTAGCTTCTCTTTGCATCTTTAGCCTAATTGGGTCATTTGTAAATAAAAGGCAAATTCAGCAATAATTACAATAATTATCTACAAATCTACAAATCAAAAAATGCTATATTCTTGTAAATTTTCATCATTTCAACCACTATAGCTGCAGCTTCCATGGCTCTGATCTGGAAGCAATGCAGCACACGTGTGCTTTTAAAAATAACAAGCGTGTAGGACGATGGGGACTCTGAGGTGTCAGTAAAACTTCATCCTCTTACTGTCTGTTCTGCTGGTTTCATACCCGCACAGTTTGAAGCTGTTGTGATTTTTCTTTGACTTATTTGTGTAAAAATATTTTTGGGGAACATGTCCAGATAAATGCACAAAAAAAATGAAATGAAAGTATTGTCACATTTCAAGTTCAACAAAGTTAATACCACTGAAGGAAACACTGCTTAACAGGATTTTCCAGAAGAACATAAATCTGAAAATCAGTTTAGACATCAGTCTTCATGAACCCAGATTAAATATGAACTATTCCTCTCATTAGACATTAAAAGAGAGAGAAAAGGTGTGAGGCAGACGGTCTTTCCCTGTGGGCTTACACCGCTCACAGGCCCTGAAGTGCTGGCACTAAGGACACATTCTGTGGCAGATTAAGTCACTGGTGATAAGAGCATCCCTCCTCTGTGAGACTCCCTGTCCTGCCTCTCAGCCTGCCCAGCAATCTGGAAAATTCTGGTTTAAAAATACTGCAACATTTCCTTTGTTATACTAAGCCCCTTTTTGTTCACCCCCCTTCCTCTCTACCTTATTTATTTTCTTGTTCTCCCTAAATAACAGCAGCAGCAGCAACACTGGGATGAGTGAGGAGGAGAAAAGAAGGTGTATGGAAGAGGGAGAGAGAGGGCTTCACTGCTGCTCTGTCAGAGCGAGCAGAGAGAAGGAGAGGCTGGCAGAGAAAGTTTATAAGGCGTAGTTTAGGAGGAAATGTGTGAGAGAAGCTGGGAATCTGTGGTGGCCAGCTGCAAGAGGGGAGATAGCGGAGAAAGGCTTTTAATTCTCAATCCCCACAGAGCCTTTGAAAATTACCAATCTTCTTATCACAGACGCAGGGCTGCTTATGCAAATTGTTGTGGAGTGGAACGTTTAAACGGAAAATTACTCGACAGCATTTTTTCCTCTCCCTCTTCCCCCTCTCTTCTCCCTCTCCCTCTCTCTCTCTCTCTCTCTCTCTCTCTCTCTCTTCCCTCTTCCACACAGAAAGCCTGTTTTGAGTCTCAGATAAGAAGATGAATTGCTCTCTCCGTTCTTTGAAGCGCGTCAGGATTTAAAGACTCCAGCCTCGGCTCTGGTCTAACGCCACTGCTCTCGCTGCCTTTGTAGCAGAAAACAGGCTGGAAAAAAACGGGAAGAAAAAGCATTTCAAAACAACACAGATTCTGTGCTCCAACACGGCGTCCCCGCCTGAGGAGACGAGAAGCAAAGGAAATATATAAATATTCCCTAACCCCTGCTTTTCACTCCATTTCCTTTAATATTTCTGAGTCAACACTCTTTTCCCTTTTCTCAAACAGGACAAATGGGCCTAATTGACATGGATGGAAAAAAAAACCTCTTATATGAAGCAGAAGTGTTTGAAATCAAATTATACAACAGCTATGAAAACAGCATCAATCAGAGCTTATACAAACAAACAAACGCTGTTGTGGTGTTACTTTGTAACTCAACAATAACATTTTAAAGAGACTCCCAAACAAAAGAAAAAGAAAAAAATATTCTTCTATTCATATATTCTATATTCATATATTCTATTGATTCATGTCACCATGAATGTGGTGCATATAAATACAATATATACATGTTTATGTGATTCAAATTTG
>JAVQJX010201590.1:0-11524 GCA_036025115.1 Ambassis agassizii
TAATGGATACAAGTTTGTATTGGTCAGTTTGTTTTTGAGTTAACTCAGGCGTCACAGCTGAGCAGCAGACAGCTATGTACTCCTACAGCTCTTCATTTTGTTGATTTGTGTGAATGAATTATAGGTTTATACTGGCATATAATCTGGATAAGGCTCCTGATGTTCTATGGTTATGGATTTCTGACCTGATGCTCAGATAGAAACAAAGCTGTTTTGCAGTATTGTGCACATATGATGAATTGAGAGGAAACAGATTAGAGAGGAGGATCAAAAAGTTGTGTTTCTTCCCTGGTATTTGTATTATGACAAACATTGAGTGAGCTCCATTTGAAAGAACTCAAAAATTTTTGAAAAGTATTCTTATGTGGGTATCAAAAAGAACATTTTGAACTTTCGCCTACCAACATAGGCATGAATGCTTGTTGAGGTTGCAATATTTAAATGTGGTGGTTTGCCTTAAACCAAAAGCACATGTGCACCTGAGACAAAAGAGACATCAGGCCAAGAGGTTTTGCTATAAGGCCCTGAGTCCAGATGCATCATTGGCCTGAGACAGAGAGGACTGTGGCTGGGAAAACCAGCCTCAGACTAAACACCTCTTAAAGCAGACAGAGAAGAGAGGGCGGAGGAAAATCCATGTAAATCCTGCTAGTCCTGGAAATGCGATACAAGGAAAATAAAGCAGGCACAGCTGACTGGACTGGTATAGTGCAGCCTGGTTGTACCATTGAATTCCCCACATTCCGCTTGGGAGGTAATTAAAATCAAGAGAAGCTGGAGAGAAGAGGCAGCTTGGGGATTGGACAGAGGGGTTAGTTGTTGTGTTGCTGACCACAAGGGACACATAACTGCACAATTTGAGATTTTGCTTTCTGGCTGAAGCACCATTGGAGAATATTTTGTATGTATGCAGGAGATAATGGTTTAGTGTTACCTGAAACGATTGTAGGCTGGTGCATCAGAATTTCACACTTCATAAGCTTCATGCTATTTTGTAAGGTATTAAATGCCTTCAGCATGAAGCTAGAAGGGTTGAAGGACAAAAGTCTTTGGCACCTACTCGGTTGGCAGAGGAACACGAGAGCGGCAGAAGCCTAAGAGCAGTATGGCAACGGTCCGCCGACCACAGACGGACATGCTCGGCATTCCTGCGGGTGATTATTACCCAGAAGTCAATGAGTTGCCTCAGGTGCCGGTGCTGCTTACTTTATGTGCAGAAGTTTCCCGCATCCCCTTCAAAGACAGTCCTATGACACTGCAGTTCAGACAGACTCTCCTGCAGGCTCAGACAATGTTCATCTTGTTCTCTGACCCTCCATGACCTCATTTTTTATGATTCAACGTTAAACTCAACCTTTTTTATGAAGGCTTACTGAACACATATCCATGAAAACAGCTTCAGTTAAGTTAAATGATCTCATTGTGCAGTTTTAAGTCTGTGACGGTTAAAATGTGCATATGTGTTTATGTTTGATTTGACAAGATTTGCATGAGGGTTTATGACCTGTTTTACACTGAAGTTTCAAGCATTTTGTCGCTTATCTCTACCAAGCAATATTCAGATATAAACACTCTCTGTTGAAGCACCTCAAAGTCACAAGAACACAGTGCTTCCTTTGTACTCTCCGTGCTTGAATTAGTTTAAATTCCAGAATTTATTGGTACAAATTTGAGGGAAACCCTCTCCATTGAAGGAAATGCCTCAGTTTATAATCCTGTTGACGCCTTGAACAGGGCCGATAATATTGCCTTGTTAACATCAACAATGGAGCTAAAACATGGCTGAGTTAGAGTCTTGAAGCTCGTGCAACCAGAGGAGCTGATTGATATTTGAAATGGCAGAAAACTCCTCGTAAAGAACATTCTTCCCATATGAACGGGGCCCAGCGTGTTCGCTGCCAGTGCAGCTTGAATTTCAGCCGTTTTCAATTGTCATTCTTTCTCATGGGCAAACACAAAACGCACACTCTCACATGCGCTGCACACTTCACTCATTCACGCAAGCTTTCAGTCAGACACATCTTAAGGTCTGCAGGCTCAGGTTACGTTTTTACATGCCTGCAAGGAATCTTGCATGAGAAAAGGTCTGCACTGTAAATGAAAGTTCTCTGAGTTGCATTAAACCCTCTACAGTGTAATCCAATTACATATAAGATGGTATAATGCAGCCATAATGTCATGCCAGACTTTACTCTGTGACTGACCACTTCCTTATGGCTCTCTCATTTTTACCAGTGATGTGATGTTCTATGGACCAAGGTGGTTTGCTGAAGTTTTGTAAGACTGATGAGCTTTGTCATATCCTGCCTGATTCAATGATTCACATACTTCTGCTCTGTGTTTAAAAAAAAAAACAGTATATTAACAAAACAGCAGACACCTTACATTATTACAACTAATTGATTTCTGTGTTTAACATTACAGGCTGCGGGTGAGACAAGTTAATGAACACTGGTTTGTTGAGCACGTATGCAAACATCACCACAATGAGTAAGTCCTTTTGAGACATTTAGTGCATTGTCTGTACACAAAGCATGAGATAAAAACACTGACACACTCCCTGAGGCCAGTGCCTGTTCAAGTTACTGCTTCAGACACTATCAGGTGAGGGATTAGTTTTCAGCATTCTGCAGATGGGGGTTTTCTTCTCTCAGCTGCCCCGGGGCTGTATGATGTGTGTCCAAGCTACACAAAGGGAATATTTTCTTTTCGTGTGCTAGTCAAGCTAAGCAGAGCTTGTCTTGAGATCAAACATGAGAATAGGCATCAAAAGCAGTGCACTTCTTTTTTAGCCTCTTACGCCCTCTTTCAGTATGGATGTAGCTAGAGATTGTCTGGACACACACCTTTTTAGTGCAAAGCTAGCCACTTTCTACCTAATGCATGCCTTTGTGTTTCCATACACATTCTGATGGTGTATCCTTGTCAAACCATTGTCCCCTTCAGATGAGAGGCAGGCTCTCCACTCTATAATGAAGGACCTAGTGGCCCTCCAGATGACGCGGCGCCAGCCTGTGTTGTCTTATGACAGCAGCAAACCCAAGACACCAGCACAGGCCAACAGACAGGTACAGATATTTAAAGCTAAGTTATGTTGTCATTTTAAAGCATTTTTAGCTTCATCATCAACATCTCAACAATGTGATCAGAGCATGCAGTCCTCCAGTTCACAGTTTTAGATAGGGAAATAACTTAATTGGTAAGTTTGTGTATGTTTACAACTCCCGGCTAGATGATCTGCCTTTTTTCAGTCTAAGCTAAGCTACTCAGATGATGGCTATAGCGTCTTATTTACTTATTGTGAGCCAGCAGCCAACTTTTTTTGTTTTTCTCGTGTCCAAAAAGGCAAGTAAGTAAAATGTAGAGCTACTCTTTCAAAACAAGAGATTTCCCCTGTGGGCATCTATTCTTCCGTCTTTATATCTTTAGAAACTCTCAGTAATTGTAGTCAGATGAAGTGGGTTCTTAGAGAGGATGGTACAATGAAAGAGGTGCAGATGGACATGTATTCTTGGTACAAGACTAACAGAGGAAGACGTCACACGTGCAAGTACTCCTTGACTTTCCGATCTCTGTTTTCTCTCAGGATGATGTCAGGATGAAGTTTGAGTTCTCGGGAGAGAGGAGGTGAGTTTGGTTTAAGTCCTGTTTACACACATGTGTGCAGGCATTACACATCCATATAATATACATCCATACACAAGTCAGACACAGCATTAACTCACACAGGAGACATAAACACATTCGCTTAGGCGTGCTGTTTCTGTCACATGTTCCAGTTCATGAGAAAGAGAGCATACACTTCAGCACTTAATTCAGACTGGTATGCGAGCTGGAGAATGGAAGTGGAAAGGACTGTGGTTAGTCTGTGGCTGCCAGCACAAACCACAAATATGCAAGGTGTACTTAGAGGAATCTGCACACACTAAAAACAGCAGCTTGTGTGTATTTAGTTTGCATGTGTGCATGTAACTGAAAAGATGTTTCCTCACCACCTGGTACAAATCTGTCCATGTGATTTCTTGCTTTTTTATGTGCAGGATCCTCATGTTTGGACGGCCCGTGCAATTCGAGGAAATTCAGCAGAAAGTAAAGACAGTCTTTGGCCAGCAGCTTGACCTGCATTATATGAACAATGAGGTACAGTGGACTGTGTGTGGTTTTGCACCTACTCATCCTCAATGAGTCCAGACATTCTCTGAATCTGAGTAACAGATACAAATAGTTGTGTATGTTTCCTTATTTGATTATTGTGAGTATTGGTTGTGTGTGTTAATCTTGGTATGCATTTGTTGAGAGTGTGCGTTTGCTGTGTACCTTGGCAGCTGTCCATCCCTCTACGATGTCAGGACGACTTGGACAAGGCGATTGACTTACTGGACAGAAGCTCCAACATGAAGAGCATCAGGATACTACTGCTCACACAGGAGCAGAGCAATGTATGACACACACGTATACACACACACATGCAGGCTGTGTAAAGCATTGCACCACTGCCATTTCTTCACCACAGAGCGATGAACTCCAAGTTCCTGAGTCATTTGCGACACGCACTGACCGTTTAATGCTCGTGTTCTCCTTTCCTCTCCCCTAACTGCAGGCCTCCTCTTCCACACACCATGTTCCATGTAAGCAGGTGAGGATCAAATCTTCGCAGTCCACGGGGGACGTTAACACAGTGTATCAATCCTCCGAGCCCAGGGGGCGCCACCTGTCAACTGGTACATATGTTTCAAAGTTTTCTCAGATTTCGCGAACATCATCATGGTTCTGATCACACACTTTTAATCTTCAGTTACAGGTAGCTGTCATGCTGCATTTTTAGGTGCACCCTTGATTTCCCTGTCTGTCGCGTTCTCTCTCTCTCTCTCTCTCTGCTGTTCTTACTTCTGCTTCCCCTTTTTGCAATGGGTCCTCTTCCTTTTCCTGTTCACCATCACTAAACGATGCCTGCTGGACAGCAGCCAATCAGATTATGGAATGCTATTAGTGTGGTGTACCAGTGGTCTGGATCTTTTTTTTTCCTTTGGTGCAGGAGGGGTCAAAGTGGCTCCAAGAGGGCCTTAGAGCTCGACTTTATGACAGTACCAGGCCATAAATGTCGAAACCAATTCTCAGCTGGAAAACTGTTAAGGCAGAATCAGCACTTTCATTTGTTTTCTTTATCTTTGTGGCCCAGGAGGGAGACAGCACATGTAACTGCATAGATGTGCCCTTCAGCTGTTTGTGTCTGACTCTGACATTTGACGTACCATTGCACCATCCATGTAGTCAGCCACTTAAATCACACACTGCCATGCACTTTGAAGTCCTCTTGTAATTTTTGTATGTCTAATCTTTTCTTTCACGCTCCTAATTTCCGTCTGATCCCAGGTTCTCAGAACACGGGGCGTAGTTCGCCGCCTCCGGGCTATGTCCCTGAACGCCAGCAGAGGATTGCTCGGCAAGGCTCATACACCAGCATAAACAGCGAGGGAGAGTTCATACCTGAGACCAGTGATCAATGCGTGAGTCATCTCCTCACTGTTAATGGAGATAATGCCCATTAAAACAGAAGACAGCTGCATCAAAATCTTTCTGCTTTTGCTCATAAATGGAAGTTTTATGGCAGTTTACATTCAGACTTTTTGGGTTAACTAGATTTGAGGCTAAAAGGTCAGACTACTAAATTCTACTACTCATTCATTTTCCCCTGTGCAGGTGCTGGATCCTTGGAGCAGTGCAGAGAACTCTGTTTCTGGAAGCTGTCAGTCTCTGGACAGCAACTCAGACAGGTGATGAGCAAACTCTGCCAGTTCAGTTCAGAAGCAACTCACTCTTACCTACATTTAATTATCTTTCCATTTCATTTCTATATTCGGTGCATACAAAACCAAATAACTATAACAGGTTCTCAACTCTGTTCTTCGTTCCCCCCTCCACTGTCACAGCCCCTCACTGAGGAAGACTCGCATGCACAGAGCCAAGAGTTACCCAGATAATCGTCAAGAGTGCTCAGGTAAAAACCAAACTCCTGACTTCCATAGTTAGCTCTCAATAACAACAGTTATTTTTGTCTGCTGTTGACAGTCAGCGTTTGCTTTTTAGTCAGTCCATAGTTGTGTAGTGCTTTCCAGCTACAAGTTTATGTGGACAAGTTATAAGTATAAGCAACAAGTTAGAACAGCTGTGTAGCTCACGTGAATGCTGTGTGAGCCAGTGTGCTGCTGAGCTGTGGTTGAATTATAGAGTAAATCCTGCTGACCTGTGACCTTCTGTATGTTTGCCTTCAGACAGGGAGAATCATGTGTATGACCGAATAGCAGGGAAGGGAGGTACCTATCCTCGTAGGTACCACGTTTCTCTGCATCATAAGGACCACAGTGAAGGTAAGACGAATGTTTCTCATGTATTACCTCCCTTCATCCCACACAGGACAATACTCCCAGCCACATTCTTTTCTGTGTGTCCAGGTCGCCGAACATTTCCTCGGATACGTCGCCCTCAGGGGAACCTGTTCACTCTGGTGCCCTCACGCCGGTCACTTAATGGCAGCGAGGAGAGTCTAGGTAGCTGGCAGCTGGTCGACGCACAAGGGAGGCTGCGTCCCCAGGATCGCTCTGTCGCCCACAAGTGTGAGTGGGAATCTAACAGAAATATAAACACAATGTGCTTTAAGATTGAACGTCATTGTTTAGGATATTAATGATTCACTTCTGGGTGCAAGGGCCAATACGAGTGCGCACATTTCTCAATAGAAGCTTGTGATGCATGGAATGTATAAACATGGGGACAGACATTCATTTATAAATTTTTAAAACACACAATTGTTTTTTTTTAATGTTTATGTAATGCAGAAATGAACAAGATGTGCTTGTTTTTAGCACCCAGTGCTCCGGTGACATGGCGTCGAGGGAAGCTTCTGGGTCAGGGTGCATTTGGTCGGGTTTATCTCTGTTATGATGTGGATACTGGGAGAGAGCTGGCTGCCAAGCAAGTGCAGTTTGATCCCGACAGTCCAGAAACCAGCAAGGTGGGATGCTAGTCATTCATTTTTTTCCCAGTCTGCCCTGCCTGTCCGTTGTGCTTTTCCATTTGTTGTGATTTGTGATTGCATGCCCATTTTTGCTGCAACTGGATGAACATTAAAGTCAGGAAATTGCATCATGTCTTCATCACTTTACTGTAAAGTATAAAATTTTGTTAATATATGACATGTTGTTAATATATGACATGTTGTGTGAGTTGTAAAAGTGAGAGGATTTACTTCTTATGTTATAGGATAAATGAGTCAAGTACTTTAAAGATATCTAGGTCTGGATTGGAGCCACCATCTTTATTTTATCCCCTGACACAGAAACAAAATAATCAATCTGCTGGAAAGAAATTTAATAACTCCAGAGGAGGAATGCTTCGAAGAGGTCGTCTTTCCTCCTTCGGCCCCCCTCTTCCCCATGTTAATGTCTTTTCCTGTCTGCCACAGAGAAAACATGCAGTGTCACTTCCTGTATCTGAGAGCAGCCAAGGATTGTATTAGTGGTGGAGGGTGACAGGTCAGCATTGCCTTGACCTCCGATCACCCACTCACACCCCACTCTCACTCCCTGTTTGTAGCAGAAGTGAATCTGTGTTTCTATTAAGCTGCTTTCTGTGCTGGGACTTTGTGTCTCTTCCTCTCTCCCCCTGTGTGTTGTGGCCTCATTAACAGAAGTAAACACAGGAACTTATTTTGTGGAACTGTGTTATTAGCTTTTATTCTTTGGTTTAGTTTTCACTTTTGACTGACTTCATTGGATTCATAATCCCTGTTTGTCAGCCCTGTGTTTAAGGTGTGATGATATGACAGGCCATCCTGGAGAAATCAGCCATATAAAGATGCCTTTTGGTTTCAAATCAGAACTATGATGCCCAGTTTAGAAGTTAAATACATTTTGTTAATTGTTTTGCCTTGTTTTTCAGGAGGTCAGTGCTTTGGAGTGTGAAATACAGCTACTGAAGAATCTGCATCATGAGCGCATCGTTCAATATTATGGCTGTTTGAGGGACCACAATGAGAGGACCCTCACAATTTTCATGGAGTACATGCCGGGGGTGAGACACACATGCCTTGTGTAGATTTGCATGACATTTTCTGTTACACTACCCGCTAAGGCCTTAGTTCAACAGTTCAGCTAAAGTTTCAGAGTTTGGTTTTTGCTATTGTTTCATTGCAAAACAATGTAAAGCTTGTGCTTTCCTTCCATCAGGGTTCAGTCAAAGACCAGCTGAAGGCCTATGGGGCTCTGACAGAAAATGTGACGCGGAAGTACACAAGACAGATCCTGGAGGGCATGTCCTATCTGCACAGCAACATGATCGTACACAGAGACATCAAAGGTAGTGCTGTTTAATTGCACAGTTCCGGGTGCTCTGATGTTCAGACCGTAGATAAATGTTTAGATGTAGATGTTCCTGGTGGATTGGAAGGATTGTTGACATGTGATATTTACATGTTGAACATCAACTGTGTCTCTCAGGTGCCAACATCCTACGGGATTCAGCTGGCAATGTGAAGCTTGGAGACTTCGGTGCCAGCAAGAGGCTTCAGACCATCTGTATGTCTGGCACCGGTATCCGCTCTGTAACCGGCACCCCATACTGGATGAGTCCGGAGGTGATCAGTGGAGAGGGTTACGGCAGGAAGGCTGATGTCTGGTAAGAGTTTAGCGGTGCAAGAATACAAGTGCTGTTTCTGATGGAGGGAGACACTCACAAGACAAAGAAACAAGCCCAGGCAAACTCAGTATTTTAACCAACTGTTTTTTAGGACAAAGGTTATGTACATATACTGACACCTTGATTCAACAAGTCTGTAAATATAGCACCCCAAAACATCAGGAGGTGACAAGTTGAGACTTGTGAAAACCCAAAAAAGTGTCAGAAAGAGTCCGCTCTTAAAACTTTTTTTAATAAACTAAGGAGGCTCCTGCATGTAACACAGATCCTAGCACACTCCCACACACAGAACAGGCAGCATCCCCTTATGCAATATGATTGGGTGGTGACCCACAGGAGAGTGATGCGATTGGCTGAAGGCCAGTCAGACAGGTCGTTACAGAGGTTGGTATGTTCCAGATTCTTGTTCTGAGTAATTCTCCCAGGAGGGTCTGTGCCTCTCAAAAGGTGGAGGAGTCCCTCTGCAGACAGTGAGTGTTAAAGTTTCCACTGAAAACATTCCTTTAAAACTTTACGGTTGAGTACCAGAGGCAAAATATGTGGTATTTGTTTGAGCTTGTTAAATGAATCCCTTCCAACTTAAACTATGCATGCTTTCTGCAGGAGCCTTGGTTGTACAGTGGTGGAGATGCTGACAGAAAAACCTCCATGGGCTGAATATGAGGCTATGGCAGCCATATTCAAGATCGCCACCCAGCCAACCAACCCACTGCTACCCTCACACACCTCTGACCAGGCGCGAGACTTCATCCGCTGCATCTTTGTGGAGGCCAAACACAGGCCCAGTGCTGAGGAGCTGCTCAGGCATCCCTTCTCCCAGATTCTGTGCTGAGACCTGTCTGGTTTCTGAACTTCAAAGAGTGCAGCACAGAACCTTCAGTATCTGTAGCTTCCATAAACTTCGTCCGTGGCAGGCATCTGGACCTGGAAGTGGGTAGGACATCAGTGTTAAGCCCACCCTGCCTCCGTCAGCATTCAGTTGTTCAAAGAAGATTGAGCAGTCCACACAATCCTTTGAAAACCAATGCCAGTATATGTACTCACACAAGTCTCCACTAGGGGGAAACAAAACACAGATTAATAATCTGGAAGGCTGCTGATCTGTGACAGATATAAACACATAATACAAGCACACACTCCAGATGATGTACTCCAAAGGCAGCATTATCGAGTTATGGCCCGTGCACCAGTTGTATCCACTCCTGTGTTTACATTCTGCCGCCATGAGAGATACCAGGAATCCTAAAAGCGTTTGACATTTAAACATTTAGCTGTAGACCAACAGGCCTAAAGCTGAAGTTTGCCCAGTGGATGTTGAACACCACTCCTGCACATTGATTGCATCAGATTGTTCTCCTTTCCTTCCCTCGTGTCTTCTTCTGAATTCTGCTACTACAGCGCTGCATACAAGCCCTTTGCAAAGCACCTTCTTTAGTTTCGGCCGTTCAGAATTGAGACATTTCGCATTGACATTTTCTCTTACAGGGAGACATTCAAGGTTTACTCTGTCAATATGAGATGATCTATGACAACTGGGGTCAGTTCCATCTAAAGAGAAATTCTGTAAATTATGAAGCAGCGGTCTTTTAAAAAAGAAAAATGTCTAAAACAAAGATAAAAAAATGATAAAATTATTGAATTAATTTTAATTAATTCAGAGATTATTGAGAATTTTAGTGCAGTCCTTCCACTGAACGATCATACACACTATAAAAATGAACTGTATTTCTTTTTAAATGAGTTTTTTTCTGCCTGATGCCACACTGTGACGTATCCTCCTACCAGCCGTGCTCTTCTTGCATGTGCTGTCAGCTGAGCTCAGTGCCAAGCGGGGACAGATAAATATTTTTGCCATGGATTTGGAATCCATGATGTATAAAAGTAATGTTTTTTTATTGTTTGAAATGTCAAACTAAAGGCCTTAATTTGGAGGTGCCTTCAAATATTTTCTGTTTTTGTGTCTGAACATAACATCCCTGACTGAGAAGCTTAAGGATCAATTTTAATCAGATGCACTTTTATAGAAAACGAATGTTGTGGGGTTTTCTACAAATTTTTGACTTCAAATGTGAAAATTCTTTCACTTTTATTTATATCCCCACGTCCATTCCAATTCGATTTTTGTGAGTAAATATATATATGTATAAATCTATTTTTTATATTCAGACTGTGTCATATAGAATGATACTTTCAGGTCTTGTTAAAAGTAATTCGTTGAAAGCAGCTGGTTTTGCAGACATTACAGATTTTTTTTTTTTTTTAACTGAAAAATGGGTGGAAAACAGGCTCTGGCAGTCTGGCTCTTCTGCAGTTTTTTTCCCCCACATATCCACAGCTTTACATTTAGAAGACAGTATTACCTGACTGGTTAAGGAATATTTGCATCATTAACCAACTATGTGCTCTTATGAATGAAACCTCTATAGGCTAAAGTGCAAGGAAAGAAGTGTATGTGATCTCAGTGTTATTAAAACATAATTAAGGCACGGTGTGTGTGGAGCCAAAGACGAGCAGGAGCAGAGCCAGCTTTAGATGTCAGAGTTCGTTGTTCAACCCAGACGACGATTTTGTTTATCCCAGGGTTCAGACACAGAGTCCAGTATTAAATGATTTGCTGCTGCCCAGCACAACAAGCATTTCTTTGGGGCTGCTACAGACTAAAGGCAGCTAAAATATTATATTCAGCACTGATAATGGTGCGACCAAAAAAAAGGACCCTGTGATAAGCAAATGAAAAACTAGTTGTAGAAATCTATATAAATGTATGATATGTATCATGACAAGACTTGCAGTGCAAAGTCTAATGTATCAAATTTAAAAGAATAGTTTG
>JAVQJX010201619.1:0-18011 GCA_036025115.1 Ambassis agassizii
ACTAGAGCCTGGGATTTGTGGTGCGTTACACTTTACACTTTTTTTATAGGTGATTGTTAAGACATCAAAACTAGCAGTGGATGAGTGGTCAAGTTGACTGCAACAATTGACTCAATTGCTGCAGAGCTAGTCACCATGGTAACCAAATGCTTAATCCAAATGCAGGTAAAGAGCAACTATGAGTGGGGCTGAGGTGGTTTCAGTCACTCCCTCAATCTTTTTCCTTCTCTTCCTGTCTTCAGTGTTATCCTAAAGAGTCCCCCTCATTCCTCCCTTTCAGTTACTTTGATTATTTTCATATTTTTGACCTCCACACTTGACTCTAATATGCAACAGATATCACAGACATGCACACAGTGGTGGCAGCCTACACTCAGAGTTGAGGAGAGGACAGCAAAGGCATCACATTTCACCACAGTGAGACCCAGACAGACAGACACACTCACACACTGAGGGAATTGACTGTGAGGATCACGTATCTGGAGTGGAGTTCTGTCAAAACAACCATTACTATGGTGTGTGTCTGTCAGTCAGGATGGTGTATCCAGTAAACATGCTGTACATGCACAAAGGAACATGCATTTGGTTGATTTGTCATTAAAGCGTATTTACATGGCGTCTCATTTCAGTCCTTTCTTCATAATATAGTGTCAGCATTATCCCAACATGCCATTATGTCAACAGGGTGTATTAGAGAGAGAGAGAGAGAGAGAGAGAGAGAAAATTGCACATTGGAGTGTAAACGTCCCAAATGGTGCTTTTTTTCCCCTGCCAACCACTGTGCTGCACTGACTCTTCATGTGTTTGTGTATGTGTGTGTGAGTATGTCTGTGTGCTGGGAAGCAGCACAGCCCCCTGAGGTAAGTGATCCTGCTTGAACAGGTGTTACAGTATCACCTGCCCCCACCCACAAACACACACACGTGCGCGCACATAGCTATCAGAGCCTCCGTCAGCCGTGACTGATCTGAACAGATCTGCTTGCTCCACACCAGGCGGATGAAGCCAAGCTGATCCACCAGTGCATGTGTGCGTTTCTGTCTTGCATCACTTGTGTTTATTTACACATGTATTAGTGTTTATTAACAATGATTTAATCAGTCATGTATTGAACATGTTACTGCCGTTCTTCCATCTATACCTATAAATCGCAGCTGTATGTGTTTGAGTTTTTTTTTTTTTGTAGAAATTGTGTGAGGATTGTCTTTACTCTCGCTGCCACACACAGTCTAGCTCACTCCAGCCGTCTTTCCCTCACATGATAGCAGGCAGGGCAGCCAGAACCCAGCTGGGAAAGTGTGAAACCCACACAGACAATGAACGGCCTGGACAGATGGTCAAAGAGAGAGAGAGACAGAGCAAGGCATGCAGAGTATGTATTGATACTTTCACTTTTTCTGCTAAGCATTAAATGTAAGTCAAATCTTTAGGGATAAAACAGTAATAATGTATTGAATAGACCTTTTTGGTTCCCCTGATTTAATAAAAAAAAATACAATGAGATGTTAAAGATATAGAAACTGAAATAAAAAAAAATATTAGGGTTTAAATGTATGTGTGCTGCAAAGCCAAAGCCACTAATATGGATCAGAAATCTTAAGATGACACCATGGATGGTATAGGTCCTGTCTGTGGCCATGGTCTGACTGGATTAATGTAAAGTCTGTGAGAAGAATCTGTGATGAGGAGCACTGAAGTGGTTGAATCACACAACACGAGTGATGCATCTGTTTTGTGCTAATTGCAGGAAGTTAAATAAAGAAAGAAAATAAATAAGATTTAAAAAAAAAATGAATCATGGAAACCATGTGTCTTATATGAATACGAAATCATTTGAGTTGCCACATTTCAGTCATGTTGTCCACTGAGTTTTGGTTTGTTTGGCACTATTAACTGATAGAATGTTCTTTTCCACTTAAATACTTTGACCACTGAGATAACTGCCCGTTCAGTAAAGTAAATTAACTGACAGTGGTATTCATGCAAAGTGAGGAAGAAAGGACAGAAGATGGAGGACCGATTTAAAACAGTATTGCAGGGGGAGACGTGCAGTGGAGAGGAGAAGATGAAAGTGTAGTGAGAGAATGGGGAAGTGCAGGCAGAGAGAGGGGAGGGAGGTATAATGAAGTCCTCTGGGTCTGTGGCGAAAGAAGCCACAGTGCCTGCCAGCCAGCTCAGCCTGGCTGTGTACAGATGGCTGCATGCTGGGATATGCTCACTTCACTCTCAGATCAGGAAGTTCTTTACATTTAAAAATAAGACTAATACTGAAATTTCACACATTCCCAGAATATGAGCAGGGAACACAACAGTCATTTTCACCTTGCAACAAGCATGCTGGAAAAAAGCTTTAAAGAATGAGCAAACTCAGCTATTTTTGTAACTTGATGGATTTCCTAAAAATGCTTTTATTTCTGCAGAAAAGCTAAAAGATTTGGCAGAAAGATAAGGCCTTCATACACACTGCCAAAACACAGCAGTTCCTTTCTTCCAGTATAAAACCTTTTTCAAACATGCCCCCCCCCCCCCCACCAAAAAAAGCATGAATTAAACTAAAACACATAAGAATGCTGCTGTAGTATAAGCATGATGCCTCAACTTGCACAGAGGTTGTGAGCCAAACTGCAGTGTCACTTTAACACATTTTCAGACATTTTCGGATTTCTAGATACTATACTTAAACCATGCACAATGCTAGAGGTGTTAAATCACACAACAAGCCCACGTGGATTCAAGCGCAGGAGGAGTAATGTTCAGGCCATAACTTGAGCATCCGTGTGGATTAGTGGTCTACATCGCACATAATCACTAAATCCCTGCTTCTAATGCGATTTGAGATCTTTGTTGAATCCCCCCCCCCCCCTCCACATTCATCTCCACTCAGCTTTATCAAATTAAGGCAGAAGTCCCTAAAACATCTTCAAAATGCTTTGTGTGCTAAAACAGCAATGATTAGCTGATTTATCAATCACCATGAAATATTTCTAGAATTGGCTACAGACTGCTGGTTGAATTAAAAAAAAAACACACACACACACACACACACATCATTTGTGGTGTCAGGCTTGACAATTTAACTGCATCCATCCCTTCATCTCTTTTCAGCTCTATACCAGCCTGTGTGACGCTAACGGCAGTAGACTGACCTGTCCTGACAATTACAGCTTTTTCCACTGCTGTCCTGTTGGAAGAGCCACAGTCCACCCATATATGGGCAGTAGTAATTAGAGAGAGGGAGAGGGGAAGAGTCATTTCCTCTCCCTTCTGGTTGCATGGTGCTTAAGCCTTCATAATGCTGACATCAGCACTCACTACAAGAACACACACACACACACACACACACACACACACACACACAGGTCACTAACAGGTTTGAGCTAAATGCCGTATTCAAGACGCATCTTGATCAACAACAGCATCACCATGATTGTGAGTGCTGGTGTCATGACAACCGCCAGTATCCTCAACATCATCTTTCATTCCATCAGTGAAAGCATTATCAGATACGCCTGCGGCCAGCTCCTGGTTTAGACAGAGCAGAGCAGAGACCTACAATCATGTTTTCTGTCATGTATCAATCAACACATAAACACACACACCCCCATGTGTTGCGCTGTGAAAACACATCATGCAAAAACTCACTGTACTGTAAAAAAGAAAGAAAATATCACAATATATTACAAAACACACATCCATACTGCACAACACACAGAACTCCCACCATGCAGGAGCACCAAAACACACTCCACACTAGGCCACACCTTACACTTACACACACACACACACACACACACACACACACCATCGGTACCTTGACAGTCTTGGCATTGCTTATGAAAGGATATGGCCATTCGGTGATCTTTTTGGCGTACTTCCTCACCACGTTGTCTTCGCTGAAGAGGAAGAGGGAGCGGTTGACCGTTAGGCAGCTCTGCCGGACGGGTATGGGGTTGTACAGGGCCATGGTCCGGGCTCTTTGGGCCATCGACTGCTTGTACATCCGCTGCGCTCCGGGGGGCCCCCCTTGCCTGCTGCCGCCGCGGCCGGGCCCCCCTTGTCCGCCGGCACCCCCGCCACCACCGCCACCACCACCTCCTCCTCCTCCTCCATACCTGTTGGGTAGCTCGTCTCCAAAACGCGCCATTCTGCAGACACCAAACGCCAGAGGTTAGGAAGCAGCAGGGGGGGAACCTCAGAGTGACACCTCCACATGCCACCACCCCATCAGCCTCGGCTCCAAACACACATGCAGAATGGAGTTGGGTTTGACGCTTTCTCTGGCTTATGTCTCTGTCTTCTTCTCCTCCTTCTATCTATCTGTGTCTCCTTCCCAGATCTTCAGCGCCAAGAAGATACCTCCATTTGTGGAAGGAGGGGGAGGGGGAGGGGAGGAGGACAGGAGAGGGGAGGGAGAAGAGAGAAGAGGGAAAGCGCACGGTGTCTCTGATCGTGTGTTTGGAATATGAATGGGAAATTAGATGTAATTTCTGGAAAAATCAGTCCTTTGTTTTGGCTGCGGCTCAGGAATCTGTCAAAAATGTAGCTTTGTCAGAGCATCGGCGGTTTTTTTTTCCTCCGTCGAAAAGCAAGGCATCCTATTTTAATTTATTTATTTATTGGTCAGGGAAAAACCTCTCCAAGTGTGAGCCGCTTCTTGCATTTCAGCAGGCAAACAAATCGATCACCTTAAAGAACGCGTTAAGTATGCATAGCTGTGCGTTTCAATGAATATATTGCGATCATCTCCACTAAGTGGGCTATCCTAGCTTGAGACTGCGTCTTTCCCCCCCCCTCTCAACAGCTTAGGGCATCTTGACAGGATCTGCAGTTGTCTTTTTCTCCTCCCCAGGTCCGCTTTTTTTTCCAGCGGGATAAAAATAGAAATAGATAAGAGTTAAATCTCTTAATAATTCATTTATTCTTGTGCCTTATATCCGCAATTTTTGTTGTGGCGCGGCAGATACCCCTGTTGCCACCTCTCACTGCCACCACACCGCTCGGGTTACACGCAAACGCCAACCGAGGGGGGCTTCCCCAAAATCCGAGCCTGGTGACATTTGTTGATATTTGATGATGGACGGTGCGGCATCCCCCCTCCTCCTCCTCTTCCCCCTCCTCCTCACCAAGGCGTCGGTCACTGATTTTGGGCGTGATTGCGCGCACTTGGAGACGAAAATACACCAGTCTTAAATCTACCAATTTATGTCTTCCCCCACTTCCCCTTTCGAAACAAATGAGCTGATGAAATGAAAAGAAAAAATAATGTCCACAACAATCATCTATAATCCAGTGTTTGGAGAACAAGAATCCCGGACGAACAGGATCCGGAGGAGCAGAAAAAGACCACTGGGGGAGGCAGCAACATCACCATCATCAATTCTTGGTCGAAAAATACGACGGCGGCGGTGCGGGTGTGTTGTAGCAGAAGCTCGCATCTTCTCCTCCGCCACCGGGCAGAAACCGTGAACCATCCCCACCCAACAGCATCGCCCCCGAAGCTCCCTGAACCAGAGAGAGGCGACCAGCCCCGCAGAGCCAAAGCAAGTCCAGCGTCTCTTCTCTCTCTGTATAGCTCTCTCACACACTCTCTCCCTATCCCTCCCTCTTTCTATTTTCTTCTTTCCTCCCTCGACCCCCAAGGGGGACGTGAGCCAAAGCGCAATCGGTCCGGAGGCTGTATTTCCGTGGAGATCAGCCTTGGAAACGAAGGAACCCGACGAGCGGAGCGCTCCTGTGGCTCTCCTGCGTTCAGTCAGCCGTCGGGGTTGAGCAGAGTGCTGAGCATCTGATCAGTCTGACGAGAACCGAGCGCCGCGCGCATATCCGTGGCCAAGCCTTGCAGCGCACGACGCACGGCGCCTCCTCGGAGCCTCCCCCACTCCAACCCACTCCCCATAGCGCACGACGAGAGATGTATGGGCGTCACTTAGGTATGACAAGGTATGGCTTCTCCCCTTACCTTTAGCCCGAGGGAATAAAAACATACTTTCATCATATCAGTGATTTGACACTGAAGATCTAATGGATACTTATACATCTGAAAACATACTGGTGACCAAAATATTAGATGCATTGGACTTTACATACCAAATGTGTTGAGGGAATTGAGGCCTCATGAGAAATTGCCGCTCACGGCTTCCTCTCATGGTCGCCAAGTGTCAAAAGCACCAACAGAACAGTCCAATTCCCCTGCTTCACTGTTTACTCAAACCCACCAGGCTGAGCAGAAGGCTTTGCCATGAGCAGAGTGGGGTGGAGGGAGGAGGTGGGGAGCATATACAAGAAATGCAACGTGATCACAGTCAGGTTTTAGTTCAGAAACTGGATCCTAAAAAAGGATTTATGGGCTCCCTTGGGTTTTCAGGAGATCCTCCCAGCCAATGAAAACTGCTTCTTTCATAGAATGTACAGGGGAGATTATTTCTGATACATTTTCCTGCTCCTTTCATCCCTCTCTGACATTACAAACAGTTATGCAATCCCTGTAGGGAAGACAATCAATCTATACACAAATGGGATTCCTTGGACAGCATGTGACAAAATGTGTTATCTGAAATGATTTTATAAGCTAAACTGTTAACCCTTAAATCTGTCAAAATGCCAAAACCCTGGACCAATCTGCATGTCAAGAAAAAAAGAGTTGGGAGAGTTTTTTTTTTTTTTGAGGACGTACTGTTATTTTGAGGACAATTTGAAAGAGGTTTTTATCTCCCTTCATTCCTCTCTTCCTCCAAGCCGTCTGTCGGCCTGGCTGCAGCATCTGAGTCGTCTTTGATGCAGTTCGGCAAGCTGTTTGCTTGGGCTAAACCGACCAAGCTGTCACCTCTCCAGAACAGGAAAAGGAAGGTGGTGGAGGAGGTGGGAAGGGATAGGGTCCAGTGGATGATATTTATGGTTACATAAGAAAAAACAAAACACAATTGAGCTGAATGACGTTAAAACACACCAGCTTTGGTGTGTTCAGCACTTTGATGCTGTCCTTGGTCCTGAAACCACTGACACGTTTCCAGGGCCTCTTGGCGCTGTCCAAAGTGCTGAAACAAGAGACTGAGGCACCATACACCACCTGCATGCATTTGGATGAGATTACCTACACTGTGCATCAGGGGTGAGATAGTTACTGTACCTCCTGCCATCTGTTAAAGGCTGAGAATGGTTTGCAAGTTCTGCTCACTGTTTGTCTCCTCTACCAGCTTCTTTGGCAGGTAATCACCCTTCACTTGGAGGTCTGCTTCTACTCTAAACAAAAAGAACAATTGATGGAAGACAAAGCGGGCCATATGGTGGATTTCCTGGATAAATCTGAAGGCAAACTGTGCAAGACACAGGAGCCAACAAAGTCCCACCAAACTTTAGGAAAATTGATAACCTGGTTAACCGAGGAACTGGAACTGGTGGTGTCCAATCCATTTTGGTTGGTCTCAAGGGGATCCTTATACACTTTCTGAGGGTGGGAGAGGAGTTTTTTGTGTCATAATCTATGAGCTGAGCGATTCCCTGTGGTCACACAGTGTGAGTGTAACCCACCCACTGCAGTGTCCCCCTGTAGTCTCTGAGCCATACTAGCATTTTACAAGATGACTTCTCAACGTCACAACACGCGTGCATCACTGGATTTGTTCGTCATCCGATTCCCGCAGACCACTAACAGGCATGATAAAAGCCCATTCCCGCTGACAGCATAGGGGGAGAGAGAGAGGGAGAGAGAGAGCGAAAGAGAGAGAGAGAGAGAGAGCGAAAGTGAGTGTCGGGAAGAGGTGGGTGGTGATGGAGAAATGGTGGGTGGGGGTGGTGCTGCTGGTGCTACTGGTGGACAAGGCTGACTGCGATTTGCGTGATCACTGAAAACGCGCGTAGTGGTCGGATGACAGATGACAAGCACGCGCTATCACTTATTGATAATGAGGACAGACGGAGCAGAAGGTGAAGGCTGCACGGAGACGTTTCTGCTCTCACCCTCCTTTCATTTGTCTGCACACTGGCATGCCTCTCTGATCGCCGCTGCTGCCGCTGCATGGTCATGCAGCTTTCTCAGCCTCTCTCCCTGTGAGTGTGAGCGTGTGTGTGTGTGTGTGTGTGTGTGTGTGTGTGTGCTGCTGCTGCTGCTAAGGGGAGTCTTGCTGAGGCCCCGATGCGCATCATTGTCATTCAGGGAGCGTTCACACAGGCAACCCCCGCAGGAAGCCCTGGCACCTCCCCGTTGAAATGAGCCCCCCCCCCTCCCTTTCTGTTCTCTGATCTCACTCAGCAGGCCAAAGCTATACAGAGAGAATGAGAGAGACGAGCGACACAGCAGGATAAGGGCCAGTTCACGTTCAACTCAAAAAAAAAAATGGACACATGATTCACTTAAAGACAATGTCCACTGTAAAAGTTTTATTCCAAAATTAAGTTTACTTGAGAGAAAAATGGTGGCAACCTTTATAAAGGATTTTTTTTTTTAAAGGAGGTTTTGGTCCTTTAAATGTAACCCTGGTTTGGATCAGGATTCAGATAGCACCACAGAAAAGATGTCCTCCATCTTTTTTTCTCTGAAGTGAAGCTGAGTGCCAGGCAGCCAGTGCCAGCAGCTCATTCTCTTCATTAACTGCGGCAGCTGCAGATGGTCAAATGGCAGTTTTATGTTTTCTCTCAAATGGCTGCGAGTTTGCTGAAATTCAAAATACAGCACACAAAAAAATAAAAATAAAATGAAAGCTGTACAGAGCTCAAGACTTTACACAGAAAGTGCATTACGTTTCACAGATCATTTATCATGTTATGTGAACTTGAACTTACTCAGCAGCAACTCTGTCAGGGGTATTTAGGGGAGGAAAAAAAATGGCCACTGCGCTTGAGTAAACATTCGGACACAAAAGCTGCATTTTTACATTAATAAAAGCAACATGGTCAAAGAGAGGAAGAAAAGAATGGACAAATGGAGGGAGGACAAATGAGGAGGAACAGCTGTATTGACTTACAAAGAGAGATAATGATCTGCTGATTCCAATGAAAATATAATGCTGAACAGGTTAGTCAAGGGCCATGAACAATGGCACAAACTCATATCTGCCTCCAACTTCCTGCTTTGAGGGACATAATTCACCATAACCTGCAGTTAGTGTAAACACATATTGCCTTTCAGTTTTAAGAAGATGGCTTTTGTACTTGCTTTGCCACAGCAGTGACGTGAATTAGTGACACACACGTTGCTACGGAGAGACACAAAATTCAAACACGAGGTAACACATCAAAATGTATTTTAGGCCTGTACCATACTGCCCTGAAAACTTTTATTGTGAAGTGAGACAAATACATGCATGGAATGACTGGTTGAATAAATGTACAGTAAACAACCTTATCTAATCTTATTTAGCAGTGTTATTTTTGTGACTTCCAGGTGTGGGTCAGGCAGGCTGGTGATAAAAACAGCCTGCAAGACCAGCAAATCTCTGCCCTGGATACAGAAAGAGTTGTTAAAAATAAGTTTTATGGGGAAACTAGAATTAGCACTTTCAGCTGTATTCATCCACCCAGTAGAGCTGTAGTTAAATGTAGTGTGTTAAATGTAATAAGGGTTTTTCTGTGGGATACTGTCACAGTATAGTTGACCCTTGGCTTTATCATTTTTGGAAATAAAATGTCCTCAACTATATAAATAGTACTTTACACCACATATTTCTTGTCTTGTCTGCAGGACAGATTTACACTCTAATGTGTTTATATTCAACTATCACTACAAAAGCAGACCCAGTTTGTAACACACACACACACACACACACACACATCCCACTTTAAACTCAAAGCTTATCTGTGCTGAGGATGGAGACAAACAGAGAGAATCCTCATAGATATAGAGATTTTAGACTGATTACAATAGGAAAATAATGTAAAGACAAAGTGAAGCAGTGTTTTCTGTCACTTTCCCTCTAAACCGCAGCACACAGTACCTGCTCCGCACTAACTGGCAGACGGACACAATTAGAAACGAGCTGATGAGCACAGTGGAACATTTAGCAGCTAAAGAGGCAGATATTTCCCAGGAGAAGACATGAAAAACCAAGACGCAAGACTTAAGATTAACTGCACAAAATATGTGGCAAAAGAGTTAATGTCTCATCATCACTGCTAGCCACAGACAGATGAAAATGATGATCTTATGAAAGAAGATTACAGCTGATGATGTTTTTCTGGATAATGTTTGAACATTTCAGCATGGCAGCCTGCAAAACACTGCAAGAACACGCCATTTTATCAGCAACAACACAATGAAATAGCCATAACACA
This sequence comes from Ambassis agassizii, assembly GCA_036025115.1. Lineage (NCBI taxonomy): Eukaryota > Metazoa > Chordata > Actinopteri > Ambassidae > Ambassis > Ambassis agassizii. The sequence continues at coordinate 10,267 of JAVQJX010201619.1, forward strand.
CACATACACACATTTACAAGGCTTCACTCATAATGCTGACTAACTGGATGTAATGTGTCAGACGAGAACAAGGAGCATTTATGTAATGTTTGGTCACATGGTTTTCAAAATTAAGGGCCTGTGTAAAGAGTGTTTCAGCTCTCAGCACTGATAATCATTCCGTGAATGTGTGTGTGTGTGTGTGTGTGTGTGTGTGTGTGTGGTGAGTTTATGCAGACAGGCAGGGAGATATAGCGAGCTGATGTAGCGTCCAAGCTAATTAGAGGATTGCTCTTTTTTTGGCCCGTTCTCACGCCGACTCAACCTGTATTAATTGATTGGCTGGTTAATGGAAGTGGATTGGAGGAACACTGGGGGAGGAAAAGGAGGAAGAGGAGTATGCTGGTCTCAGCTAATGGGCCCAGGCTCTGGCGTGTGGAGTAAGCATTCTAGTCAAAGAATCAGCACTATAAGACGAGAGAAAGAAAAAAGAAAGAAAGGGAGGGAGAACAGCAGAGAAGTCTGAGATGAGAGACACTAAAAGAGAGGAGAGAGTGTTCACATTTTATAATGAACTGCATCCAGTTATACGAAAAATAAGCACACTACTCCCTTTTAGTTATCTGTATTATAAAAAAAAAAAAAACAGACACCCCTGAATTTATGACTCTGGAAATGTTTAAAGGAAACACCCTTTGCTCTCCTCTCACTAATGCAGACCCCATAAGAATAAGCAAAAGAAAAAGATTTCAAACTTATCAGCAATAAATGTTCATCCACTGTTATCATCTGCACATGGCGTAGGTTTCAAAATGTGCAGGATCCACAACTGTTGGTGTAAAACAATATAGAGAGGAGGAGGAGATATGTCAGGAAAAAGAGAAGAGAGACGCCTCTCTCAGAATCTGCAGTCCTAGATTTTGTCCAGTCATCACCAGGAAAAAGCTGTATGTGCATATGCACAGATGTGTGATTCAATCATTTCAATTAATATGTCCACATTAGGAAAAATTGTGTAATGTTCCATTGAACCCATGAGTGAAGAGCAGGCAATAGTCTGGAGTTGGTGTGTAGGCCCTGTTGCACAGAGTTTAAAGACAATGTGCTCTGCTTTCGTTTTGCTGACATTGAGAATTTGTCTAAAAACGTGTTAATTGGTATCTCCTCCTCCAGTACACTCCACGCAAGCACCCCTCCTTATCAAAGTAAAGAGAGGAGGTGTGGATGCTGTGACATTTGTGAAGAAGAAAATAACGTGTCCTGATACGTTAAGCTTTTCCAACACAAGTCTGTTTACACTATTACAGATATGATTTGTATTCAAGTGAATGAAGTAATTGGCTGTATGTGACTGTTGCATCACATGACATGACAAGGTACAAGATGGGAAAATACAGAGTGATTATGATATATATTTAGACTTAAATCTGGGTTTAAAATAATAATCAAATCGACTATAATAAAATATCCTGCACCAGACTTTTTTCATTGGCTCTCAAACATTGTTAAGTGGTTGTTCAGCTGGCATTATCTATCGGTTCTATGTCTTAGTTACAGCATCTCGCAGTGTAAATGCCGTTAACCACAAAATTACACTTCATGGTAACACGAACTAAACAACACAGGTAAGCAATTACTCTGAGAGAAATCACCACTACCAGACTATAGTCACTGCCAAAAAGTCTGAACATGCCTGCTACAAAAAACCTCTGAATATTATATAGAGCATCACAGGCCAGACCACAATCCTTTAGGGAGAAAACCCAAAATGTTAATTTCCATGCAGCACAATATGTGGCAACCTGCCAGAGTTTGAGGGACAGCCAGCAGAAAGGCAAGTCAAGCACGTCCAGCCCATATGTCCCAGGATGTCCAATACCCACTGAGGGGCTGTAGCAGCTATCCAACTGGATAAACTTTAAATTTACAAAATAAGATGGATACATTCATTTGGTTAACCTTTGGGCAGACCATTAAAAAAAGCAGTGATGTTTGATTCATGTTGAAAATAGGAGAGTTACACAAAGATGTAGGGTATTAAAATAAAATAATATGTAACATTGTGCCATTTTTACAGAGATGCAGTGTGTCACTATCATTACAGTTAATACTTTGAGTTTACAAGATGTAGGAGGAAACATTGTGATTCAAAGAGGGCTGCTTCTCACTCTGAGTGAGTTATGATGCCGACTGATTAGAACACAGGATCATCCAGTGGATCCAGTATCATTTTCATTTGTAAAATCAGCTTTGTGATTTAAGCTACTCCACTCATTATCATTTTTAAGAGTTTCATTAGGAGAGTAGAGGGCTGTCGATAAGCCTCTATGACAGATATTTTGAAAGGTGATGAGACAGAGAAAGGCAGAGGAGCAAAGAGCGGGCTGAAAGATGGATGGAGTTAGATAAGCAAATTGGGTCAGTTCAGAGTCCAGCGGGAATTAAATATCTTCATACAGAGGCAGACTATACAGAGAGCCAGCTCTGTTCCCGTTAGAAACGTCTGTGCACCACTGAGTAATCCCATTTAAACAATTAACAGCATATTTGTGCTACAGATGCAGCATTCCACCTGCGAAAAAAGTAGGACACAGCAGTAACGATCCCTGTAGTATTTTGTGCAATTTTTCTTGTCTTGACATAAAAGTGCACCCACAGCTCTGTGTGTGTCCCACAGCAGAAATGTCGTCTGTGCACATTTATGAAACTCCTGTCTATTGTGTTCACATTGTGTTCTAAGTCTGGACAAAATACGCACTAATATTTGACTTGCGGGAAAAAGTCAATGTACAAAATACAGAGTATAAATCAAATGACGACTAAAGACTAAAGGCTGAGCGTTTTACAGGATGTTTCTGTCTATATAATCGTATTTAATACAGGTCTCAGGCTAACTATTATTCAACTAATATTCACATCAAACATCAACATGTGAAGGAATCTGTGGCTTCAATGGACAAACAGGAGCCACAGCTTAGACAATATTAATGTCTGCAGTCAGGTCATAGTGTGGCATCAGTACTCCGTCCAAAGAGTCCAAAGAGCAGAGGAAACAAAAGTGAAAAGACAAGAAAAAGTAAGTGAATGACTTTTTTAAGCCTGAACACAGTGTACACACTCTGTGTGCTCCAGGTTTCTGTACATTGTGCAATGCATTCTTCTCTTCACCCACCATAAAAAAACACACACTCCAGAAACCAGAAAAGACAGAGTAGAGGAAGGGCAGGAACAAGAACAAGAAGAAGGGAAACAAAGAGCGATGAAAGGACAGAAGCAGAAGAAGAAAACACAAGGAGAAATGAGAACAGCTGGGAAGGTGAGGAGAGCGCCGACTAAAAGAGGAGAAAACAAAAAGCAAGGAGCTAAAAATGAGAGGAAAAGCAGCTGAGTGGAAGGTACGGAGAAGGTGGAAGAGGCAGGAAATAATGTCAGAAGTGAGAGAAATAATGGAAATGATGTCAGAAGTGAGAGAAATAATGGAAATAATGTCAGAAGTGAGAGAAGAAAGATAGTGAAATGACAAAAAGGATCCGAGCAGAGGAGAGGAGCATGTGAGCGATTGAATGGGTACGATAAGGAGGTGGAGGAAGGTGAAAAAGAGGAGACCAGGGACAGATAGTGAGAGGGCGAGGAGGAGATATGAGGAAGGCGGGGGGTGGGGGGGGGGAAGGAACGCAAGGAACGGCCTGCTTTCTCTGCTCACTTGCAAACTTAACTCTTTATTATGTATGTGTTATGAATATGTTCTTTCTTAACATAAATAGAATATCTGGAGCCAATGACATATTATTGATAGTCTTTATGTACATGGATATAATGTAAATATATGCTAGTTAGTCACAATAGACACAGCAGTGGAAAAGTTCAAAATACATATATTTTGATTATTTGGAGAGGCTACAACCAGTCTACATACAGTAACCCACAACAATGCGGAAGTAAAACAACTTTATCCACCAATCCACCATGCAACTGCATGTTTCTGCAGCACTGGACTGGGATCACATGAAGACACAGCTGAGTCTGCTTTACTCCACAGAGGGACTGCAGTGAGTCTTCAGTAACACTTTGAACAGACCATCTTCCAAAGCTGTGCACAACAGTGGCTACTGCAGGGGTAGTAAGGACACTGCAATATTTATGAGGTTAATAAATGAAATTATTCATTACATTCATTTTAAATTTATTCTCACTTTGTTTTTAGGGTTTCGCAGTTTTTCCATGTATGGAGGTGACTGCACTGTAGATAAACTGCACATTCAGGTTCAGACATCTGATTTTAATCTGGTGCTTCAGTGCAGTGATAATGAATCTATTGTGTATACAGAGCTCCTCATAAGCACAGATAGAAGTGTGTGCAGTAAGGGGACCCAGGCAGTGATGAAGTGACTGAATACATTTCTTGGTCTTTCTCCTACTGTGGCACTCAGTGTAACATCATATGTATTCACATTTTTATTCCCCTTTCTCTTACTTCCTCTCTTATAGTATTCCTCTCCATCCGTTCTTTCCCTTCTTCCACCTGAGCAAACCAGAATGGACAGCATTTAAAAATGAGAAAGAAATGCTCTTCTTTAATGCAGCCACAATTTATTTGATATAAAAAAAACAGGTGGATTAAATTAAAATGCTAGAGTGCAGCTTTAATGTGTTTAAAAGCCATTGAAAGTTTAAAGTCATTTACTGAGTCAATATATCACACAAATATAAAGTGAGTGTGTGTGTGCTATAAATGTCCCCAGTGTAAAGATTTCATTGAGAAAAAGCTGAGGCACTAAGGGTAAGGCGGTGCCCTCGCTAAGTGGGAGTGGCTGGCAGCCGGCCAGCTGTAAAGAGGGGGTGACAGCTAGAGAGAGAGAGAGAGAGAGAGAGAGAGAGAGAATGTCATCTAAATGATGTGGTCACCCTTGAACCAATGAGAATGAATGCACCATGTTCATTCATTCATTACTCACTTCATAAAACACTGTAGCTTATTCTGTAGGGAGAAGTAAGCTGTTTTTACGGTAACTATAGCAATCACTTTAGGCTAATAGATGATGTATCAATACAGTAGATAACAAAGTCACCCTCTTTCCTGGGAGAAGGCAGACTGAATGTTTCATGTGAAAAATCAAAACAGACTGGTGGAATCTCTGTGCGTCGACCTTGGTCCCTTTATGTAAGGGTTAGCAACATGGTATAATGTATGTATCATTTTCAATACAGCACAAGCCTGAACCAAAGTTGGCTGATCCTTCTTTGATGTTGATCTGTAAGTTTTCTGACAAGTGGAGCCACCAGAGTTCAGCTATCTTCCAGTTAAACTAAATATGGGATTGGGTGTGTGGGTAACTCAAGCGGCAACCTCCAGGGCTCAGACTTGAAGCCCATGTGGAAGTGCAAACATGGCGACGGTCAGAGCATACAGGAGCCTCTCACTGAGCTTCCAAACAGCTATTCAGAAAGCTATGGGTGACGTCACAGAAGCTTTGTCCATTATTTCTTTAATACTGTGTAAACTGGTATTTACCAATCTGAGAAGGCTACCATCTGTCATTAAAGTGATCATGCCCTTAATTGTACATTTAATCCTTAAAACAACTGAGTTCATGTAGGAGAGAGGCTGTCCACAAGGAGGCAGGAATGGGTTATGCTCAGGTCTTGCCTGTCCAAGGTGTACTGTGGTTCTCTCTAGTGCACTCCACTAATTTTCTATCTGTGACCTTCCCAAGGAAAAAGGCCATCCAAATCTCCATGTCTGCCATTATTGCCTGCATGCTGCGCAGCCCAGCCCTAAACACACCACTATCCAAGGCCTTCTGTCCAAGCAGAGAAATGACTGTGTCATTACAGGAGGACAACTGTGACTAAGACTATTAGCTAATTGATAGGCTGACTATGTTGGCCACCACTGCTGCTGTCCATCCAGACTGTCACAACATTTCCAGCCTCTGCAAGAATCATTTCCAGACATTGAGTTTGTAGTTAAGCATTTTCTTGGCAGAATACCATTTTCTCACATTCATGTGTAGCACTCTACTTGGGCAAAGGAGAAAAAATACTGAAAATGAAAACCAGTACTCACACACCAAAATGTGCATAGAGTCTAATGGAAATAGTGTTGATGAAATAGCCAAGTAAATCCTCCTGCTCCTCTCCACGGTGTGATTTACAGCAGCTCCACTGTGTCAATAAACGAGGTCAAAATGGACACAAAAAGAAGAGCTGGGATCATTGTACTACATGACTGGATGGGTTAAATGTATCAGCATTGTATGACAGTGAGTATTAATGCGTGAAGTGCATGCATTTCCCTCTGCGTGGTTTTGAAATAGGATATTTGTTTAAACTGCAGCCTTGTGCCTCCTCAGAGAAAACAAACATGTTCCCCGCGGAGTTCTGCTCATTAAAATAAAGGACGAATCAATGATTTCTAAACCTTCTATTAATCCAGAGGAGGAAGCTGCTGAGCTTTCACGCTTTTTCCCCTAGGGCATTAAAAGTCTATGCCACACAGTGACACGCCTAAATCTTACCGTACTTACATCTGAGATGTTGAAGTCAATGGTTGAATAGAATTGATGTAACTGACATATTGTCTGCTGGCAGTTGTGCAAAAAACATGGACTAAAAAATCTTTGTCTTTTTTTTTTCCCCTTTAAAAAATTCTGTGTGCACACCAGTATTTCCATTGCTATGCATGTGCAGACTATAAGGTAGGCGGTATGTACAGAATGACTGTCTGTGATAAAAAAAGAAAAAAGGATGGTCTGAATGATACCCTTCTGCCACCCTGTGGTCATAAGAGGAGCTGCATTAAACAGTTACGCTGCAGATTTTTTGTCACTTGACTGCAACTGTAATCGAATATGTTTAATTATGCTTCAGTATTTTTAACACACCATTAATTTGGATGTTAAATGTCATAAACCTGAAAGCTGCTGATAGAAATATTAATAACAATTTTTACAACAAGGTCTTATGATGACTAAAAGTTACAAACTACAGTTATTAAACTCAAAATAATGATCCTTTTCTAGCTTTTAGCTTTCTTTTTTCCCTTTTTTTATATTTAAACTATCAAACTATCAATGTCAATGATAATCACTATCATTTTAAAGGGATTTTTAGGGGAAATTAAAGGGAAATTGTTTACACTGCTGTTCTTATTAGATGTGGTTTGGACACAACATTATCATATTGTCAGTATAGAAATACAACTGGTCAACAAAACAAACTGCAGCCTCTATGAACATGCTGCGGGCTGTTTGTGAGACTGCACTAGTGTTAGCCGAGGTGTATGGACCAGTGTCTGCTGACACCTTGTGGTCTTACACTGTAGTACTTTAGAAAGCCCAGTTTGAGCATTTATGACATATCTTTGATTTCAAATGGCAGAATGTCACACTAGTTTACTAGTGAAGGCTTTTGGCCGTTAATGTCAAACATTCACTAGTTAAATAATGGCACTAGTTTTTGAGTCAGTTTGAATTTCAGCTAGTTAACTAGAATGAATTTTTATTTTTACTCAACACAGACTTTTTGTTTAAACATTTCGAAGTAATTTACATTAGTGTGACTAAACTATGTGACGATAACTCAGTTTCGTCACTGATGCCAGAGGTGAGATTAATGGCAATGACTTTCAGTTCTTTCCATTTAATACATACGTGTCATAAAAAGTATGTAAGCTCCTTCTCAAGAAAATCTTTACACTGGGGACATCACACACACACACACACACACACACACACACACACACACACACACACACACACACACAC
>JAVQJX010201650.1:0-10489 GCA_036025115.1 Ambassis agassizii
ACAAATCAGATACAGTGTGAATGTTTTAAAACGTGTCAGAATCAGTGTGCTGAATAATTGGAGAAAATCACCACATGGAGTTGATTATTGTTATAATAAATGTGTTGTATTCTATACTATGTGCCTGGGAACTACAGTGGCTGTAAAATAGTTGCAGGCTTTGTGCTCAGATGCCTGTGGTTCTGGGTAATCCCTCAGGATTCAGTCTCAAGCCAAAACAAATCAGAACAGTGGTGTAACTTTTCAACCTTGAACACAGCATAAACTTCAAGGTTACAAAGAAAACGGTTTGTTACATTCTTTAGATGAGCCGGACCTTAGTTTCATTTCTCACTTCTACAGGATACACATTAAACAACTTATCTGTCCTGGAAGTACAAATCCTGAATCACAGTAATGTTGTTTTTTCACTGGTGATAATAATAAATGTTGTTGTTACTAGTCAAGGATTACTTCAGGTCATCACATTCAGGCTGATAAACAAAGAAGATGTTGTGGTTTGAACACAGCCATGTCTTCCTGTCAGTATGAGGACACTTTTTTCTAAATAATACTCCCAATTTCTGCAAATATGTTGCACTGCTGTTCTGAGTTTCGGGTATATTTGGACACATGAGGAGGCTTGTGGCCGTGTTGTTAAGATCTTATGTAATCTGCTGCGCGTGGGGGTGTGCTGTGCTTTGTCCTTGATTCTGAGCCAGTCGTCAGCCGCTCCCTGCCTTGTGTGTTCGACCCTGAACCGCTGAAGTTTTAATGTGCAGTTTGAATTAGTAGGAGAAGTTTACCTTCAGGATGATAAACAGATTTTTATTATTAGTCATCTGTACATTTCAAGGTCTTGAAGCTGAAAAAAGAAATTTTCCAAAACTTTAAAACGAACTGGGTTGTTTCATGAGTCAGTGTCAGCAAACAGAATCAGCATACTGATTCATCCTGTCTTGGATTCATGTGTTGGGTGGCCTTTTGATTGCAGTCTATCAGTCTAATACTTTTCTCAAGCAATTTGCCTTCAAGCTACAAACAAGCTAAACCTGCTCAACCACCCCGAGTTATTCTTAATCTTTGGTTTATGTCAGAGTACATGCACTCTGGATCTGTCTGGGTTCAAGTTCATTTCTTAAGGCTGCCCCCCCAAACCATCCCTGAAACCATCATGTCACCCTTCTCTGTAATTTCAGAAGGTGTTTGGCACTCACAGTGTCTGACAAAAATTAATCTACTTAATCCTGTAGATGACTCCCTCAGATATACCAGAGACTGACTAGATACGGGTCACTTTTCAGGAGGTGTGTTGACATACTCATGTATCCTGTGCCTGCAGTGTTAAACATTCTGCCAAGGGCAAGAGGCACTGCTCTTACCCTGTGCAGCAGACACTAGCACTTATTTTATACTCATGGAAGATTATATTTTAGAACACAAGATTCCAAATTAAAGAGCCATGAAGAATACTAGGGGAAGGAAACTAAGTGCTGCCTCGACCACAGTTGCTGCTGACAAACAAAAACAGACTGTGCAAAGCTCATTTTGCTACATAATGACTACCTGATGTGGCTGCAGCTTTCAGTAAACGGTACAAATGTCAGACTACGTAATGCTGAAATCCCCCAAACACAGGAAATGAAAACCAACTCAACAATCTGATGAAGTTGTGCATTCTGCATAAAAGAAATGGCAAGATCAGTTACAGTTTTAGAAATGTGGGACAATGTGAGCATTCCCCTCGAGCATCTGCACTTTTTGGCTGACTGATGAACCGATTCCTCTAAAACCCGTGTCTCCTCCTCTCCTCTAGTTGCACAATGAGGACGACTCTTCAGAGGCCTCAACCAGTGAGCAGCAGCCGTGCACGTCTGCCTCAGCCCAAGCTTGTGCATCTGGCCAGGACCAGAGCCAAGCTCAGGCCGGCTCAAACTCTGCGCCAGCGGCGGCAGCAGCAGAGGCATCAGGAGCACGGTCTCAGGGGGAGGCTGAGGCACCGCCGCCACCTTATGCCTCCATCGACCTGGGAGCAACTGCTGCAACACCTGGTATGACTTTTCCCTTTAAAACAGCTTTGTTTTTAAAGTGGCTGCTTCCAAAAATAGTAACATCTTGAGGCAGTTTTGTGGTAACAATTGGCGTGCTTGTACGTGTGAGTCATATTGACTTCCATGATGAAATCGGCACATTGTTGGCAGAGCTCTCCGTTTCTGTCCCTTGTAACTGAGCCTTCTCCTTCTGTCATTTCCACAGAGACTAGTTTCCGAGGTGACTTCCCAGTCCCTCCACCCTACAGTGTCGCCACCTCGCTGCCCACATATGACGAGGCTGAGAAGGCCAAAGCAGCCGCCATGGCTGCCTCTGCGGTGGAAGTGATGCCACGGGTAAGGACTCTGAAATCTGGGTGCCAGGGAAGTCTAAACGTCCCCACCCTTCTGAGCAAAGACAGAGCAAGAGAGCAACTTCTAAATAATGACCTGCTGTATCAACTGTGGGTTAAACTGGGTTACTCGACAGCAGCATGTTGTTGTTTTTTTTTAGACTTGACAAAGAACTTGAGTGGCAACACCTATTAAAGAGTGAAAAGGGCGAGGAAGGGGAAACATGTTGTGCAACTCTGTTATTGATTTTGTGTAATAGGCGTGCCAAATGATCTTTGTTTTGTGTGTCTACATAAGGATGATGAATTCCCTCCCAGAGACGATTTCAGTGACGCAGATCAGCTGCGAGTCGGGAATGACGGAATCTTTATGCTGGCCTTTTTCAGTAAGTTTGTCTTTACATTTATTAAGATAGCACCTTTTTTATGAAGTTGTCTTATATGATAATCTCTCTGTTTGTCCCCTATAGTGGCCTTCCTGTTCAACTGGATCGGGTTCTGTCTGTCATTCTGCCTGACCAACACCATCGCGGGACGCTATGGAGCAATCTGCGGCTTCGGCCTCTCTCTCATCAAGTGGATTCTCATAGTGAGGGTATGTTCTAGTCTGAGAATTTATTGGGTTAAAATACCACAAATATTTAAAACCGAGGAGCACAAACCTAGACCTAAACCAAGAACGCACAAATATTTAATATTTTCCTTCAAAATAATTAACCTGAATTTGTTTTTTGTCTCCAGTTCTCAGACTACTTCACTGGCTACTTTAATGGCCAGTACTGGCTCTGGTGGATCTTCCTGCTTCTTGGTGAGCAATTATTAATTTCACATCAATTTCACACTGAACTGATTCAGTTCACCTTAACCTCAAAGTAAATGATTGTTGCTTGCAGGCCTCTTGCTGTTCTTCAGGGGATTCGTGAACTACCTAAAAGTCCGCAACATGTCAGAGAACATGGCCACGTCTCATAGAACACGCCTCTTCTTCCTCTACTAAAGGTAACATCAGGAAAAATTCACTTTATCCCATACACCGACGTGAGCCGCTTTAACCGGATTAAATGACCCTCAGGTTTCCACGCCATCACCATTCCTTTCCAATGTGAAGTTCCTTCCCTCCCCCTCGAATGACCTGACTGAGGAGCCTTGCAGTGAAGAGAGGAGACAAGGAGGGAATGAAGGAAAGAAGTCTCATTAAACCCCCCCCCCTCCACTCTCCACGTCTGAATCAAGATTTAATCAGATCCCCTTTTTGTTTCATTTTCCTTTGATTCCAAGCTCATCGTGTGAAACACCAGTCCATCTTATTTGTCATGTCTCTCAAATGTTGCAGCAGGAGTTGACTCTCAAAAAAAAAAAAATGCGTCAATCAAACCGTGTAGGATATAAGTCCGGTAGTTATGACTTTGCTTTTCCTCTGTAAACATTGACAGCAGCGCTAACAGTTTAAAGCGAAGGAGAAAACCTCTGTGGTTGGAATTTTAAAACAGAAAGTGTGTAGGAGGTGGAAACCTTTTGATATTCAGATTTTCCCTTTCAAACACATCCAGCAAGAAGACGTTTCTGACCTATTGCACAGTGCCACTTTGTAAATTCAGAGTGTTTTGATCAAGTCTTATGATGTAGCACTGCCGCCTCTCTACAAAAACAAGATCGTGTGAGGCAAATGTGATGGATTTGCAGCACTCAAATGTGAGCAGATCAGTTTACATATCACAGACCTTGATGCTTTTGTCTTCAAAACAAACATAAGAGCTCTATTTGAACTGACCTGTTACTTAGGACAGGAAATATCTAGGGATTAATTCAGATTTGCGACAACCAATCAGTGAAATTAAACCCCGATCCCCAATTTTTGGATTAGATGGACTGCTCTGAGTGAACCAACAAAAAATGAAAACAAAACATGTATTTTGTAACCACACATCACAGCACACGTCATCGGTCGATTTTTGTCGGCAAAACTGTATCAATAAGCTACAGAGGAGCGACCCAGTGACGGCTCACAACAATGTTTCAGCGGTCGGAACAGTGGCTCCTAAAGCAGACGCCTCCTGCTTCGGTGCTGTGTGGAAGTTTAATAAGCATTTTACAAGCAGTGCGGTTAGCGCGCCAGGCTTGAGTTAAAAACTCCTCAGAGTACAAGAGTCTTATGCAATTTACTTAATTGTAATGACCTGCAAATGTTGTGGAAAGTCCTGTGACATTAGATGTAGATGACTAGTTAATAATCATCACAGATGCAGATTCACATGTGGTTTGATCCAGATTTAAGTGTTTATCTGTGGTGCTGACTATACACACACAACAAAACCATTGAGTTAGGAAACAAAATACAAGCATGTCCTGCATGACAAACCCAAAACATGGATGTCTGTCTGCGATTACAAGCTTTTATGATTATTACAATTTTTTTTCCCCGTTTTCTTTTAACGGAGTGAGAAACTTTTGGTGATGTGCTCCTAATATTGTTATTATAATTACTCTAACAATATCAGCCGATGTGGTGATGTTAAGTGACGGCAATGAAGTCTGGGTTCTCGTCCAGTGTGACTGGAGCACATGAGGTTGTGCATCATGAAAATGGAGCCTGACTGGACAAAGAGTAAAAAAAAAAAAAATAAAACTTTTCTGATTATTTTTGTCATCCAGAAAAATGAAATGTATATACCAGCTTATGCCAATTCATAATATTTGCACTTTGAAGAACTTGTGTACAGTATGATTTGTGAATCTGCTAAACTTGATGTGGGGGTAGAAAAAGACAAGTTAGCCATCTAAGTTTTTCAACTGGAATTCTTAATCATCCCAAATGAATAATTTGCCTTTTGCACTTTTTATTTTTCAAAATGATGATATTGTTATTGTGTGTCTTGTTTCATTGCTTTTAGCCTAAACTGTGACAGCTTGAGTATTGCCAAACTTTTTTGTTTTGTTTTTTTGGTCATATCCCACTAAAGCCTCTTTCAGCAATATCAATATCTTTCAGTGAATTAAAGCTCTGCTGCATGATTTATCCACCTGAACGAGTGGGCTAATGTTAGGATTAATCTAGTACAACTACTTTATTTGTAAATAAATGACAACATGAGACGGCAGCCAAGCTATTTTTTTGTCTCCTTGTAACATCTCAAGCAGTTGTTATGCATTTATTGTAACTGGAATTAAAATGACAGATAATGTCTTGCAAAAAAAAACAAAAAACAAACATTGCCAATAAAGTTCAAAAGCCTGCCACTTATATGAATGTATGTCACCTTCTGTTTGCTGCAGCCACTCAGTGATTTCTATGTTATTTCAAAAAGAAATGACCTGAAAAAAGTTTAATAGCACATTTCTGCCACTACCCAAACCAGTGTGTGTGTTGGTTGACTTTTCAACATGTGTGAGCTACTTTTGAGTGAGAACACAAATGTTTAATTCAATTTAAACTATTACAGATTAGGTGCAAATTTCTAGAGCCTGCAATGTGCATGATAAAAACACTTCTATGTAGCCGTAAGATGGTGCCAAAGTTTTTTATTTTCCTATTTATATCTTAATAAAGTCTGTCCTGGTAACAGTATTTCTAAAACTTGAGGGCACACATGGCCCATGTTTAGCTTTTTAATCCAAAGAGGACCATTTAATCTTAGATAAAAGGTGAATCTGCATTTTTAGTCACAGTGCAGGACCATTAAAATGTGAAGCAGCTCTGGGAGTGCTTTTTTTTTGCTCTCTGCTATATCAATGTGTTCTCACAGCTCAGTGCTTCAGGCTAATAACCAGACCCCTCTCTCTCTGTGTGTACCAGCTTACATCTAAAAGCTCCACTTTATGTGAGAAGACACTGCTGGTCAGGAGGCAGAAAAATTTGTCATTAAGTGGATCACTGTGAGCGAAGTATCACATCAAAATAGACACAACAGGATTCAAGCTGCAGCCTTAACCACAGATCTGATAAAAAACAAAAAAAGATGATGAGGTGAAAACCTTCTGCACAATCAGCAACACCACCCCAAACACGACACCTCCTTTTCCATCATGCCTTTGCTGCAACAGGTACAACTTTAACAGGACAGAACCGACCTCATGGTGGCGCTGTAGGATGAGTCTGGGAGTGTGTGAGGTCAGTGGATCATCTGCAGAAAACATAAAAAGGATTCCATTAGACAGTGAGATATTAGATATTGTTTTTCTACATATCCTGTTGTTGCCTGTTTTCACCACAAGGTGGCACTGTTTATACACATCTATGGCAAAATACCTATAGAAGGAAAAAGCACAGACATGATAGTGTTGGGGTTTGACTTCAGTTTACTGGCTGAATTCTATGTTCAGCATCTGGGACTTCATAGAGGTGACATTTATTTATTTCCGTATCAGGGGAAAAAAAAAAGAGAAACTTTGAAAAAGGATCCAACACGGGGCCAAGACTCGGCTTGATGCCCTCTGTGAGGACTGCGTGCCAGACCACATTTCCCTGTGAGCTGTGAAATCGTTGAAGTTACAAGCTGTCTCATGCCTCCTGACAGACATGGACTCAGGTGTTGCTCTTCCCTTCCTGTGTAAATTACACACCAGGTTTTGATAGGTGTCACATTAGACACAGGATGTTGTTCCCCCATCGGCCCCACTCTTCCTTCCTCTTGTCGCTGACAGCAGCTATGTGAGCCACAGCTGCCAGAACTGACAGCAACGTCTAGCCCAAAAAACATGCGATGATTGTAGTAAATGACTGATATGTTGTACGGAAAAGAAGTGTGTGTTTTCTTTGCTGAAGGTGTTGCTGCAGCCAGAAAGCAGAGAACTACATTGTGAATAACAATCAGTGTCCACCGAGGGAGGTTGCAGAGGAGCGAGTCAAGTTAGAGCTTCATTTCTGCAGGAAATAATGACTGTGTGCACCTTTTCCATTAATATTCTTCTGATGAGTGTACACAGAAATAAAATGTTTATTCTAAAAAAAAAAAAAGAAAAAGGAAAAGAAGAAGAGGAGCTTACGGTGAACAGAGGCCTATTCACATAATGGGTTTATGTTCCCTGCTCGCTTGCCCCTGGCCCCAATCTGGCCTCCTCTCTTTAGAAAAGCCTTAATGACTAACCCATTTACATAACTCCCTTCCGGTTTGCAAATGTCTCCCTTTATGAGGCCCTCTCTCCTCCCTTTTGAACTCATTCTGCAGGCCTCTGCTGCTCTATCTGGATGTCTCGCCCTGGTACTGACCAGGTGGAGCCTCATCAGGGCCCAGCCTGATCCCAAAGTAAACTGCAGAGAAAGAGGGGGGGAGGGGGGGGGGGACACTCTCCGTCAGCAGCATATCTGAGGGGCCTCGGCTGCCTGGCTACTGCAGAGTGCGTGCTTTAGTATCTAGCTTTCTGGTATCTTCTTATAGCCTCAAAGTGGAAAAAAAAGTCCTGATAAGTCATCTGATCATGCTCAGAAAACTAACCGCATGTCAATCAAACTGAAATTTAACTGCACATGCTAATACTACAGTTACATTACTGAACCCTCCACCGACTCACAACAACAACAACAGTCACCCACACAACAGCAAAGCCTCTTAACCCTGTGGCAGTAGGTGAGGAAATATACAATCTTCTTTGG
The DNA here is from genome assembly GCA_036025115.1 of Ambassis agassizii. NCBI lineage: Eukaryota > Metazoa > Chordata > Actinopteri > Ambassidae > Ambassis > Ambassis agassizii. The sequence continues at coordinate 7,953 of JAVQJX010201650.1, forward strand.
CTTTCAAGTGGGCATGAAACACGGTGTTGTGGGAGAGCAGAATAGCTGTGTGTTCCGCTTTCGGCGTTCACATGTACGCACACGCCTCCTTCATTCAGGACCGCACCGCAAACAGCAGGGCCCTTCGGGGCGTCTTTTGGTATACGCACAGGAAGAATGGGGTTTGGAACGGCTTCCAGGACACATGCCTGTCTGTTGGCGAATGTCAGACGTGGAACTGTGACATTTCACAAGACGTACACAAAGAAGCACACACATTTTTTTTTTTTTTTGTGTGTGTGGTGGTTTTTTTGCACTAAAATGTGAAACCAAAGGGGGTCAAACAGCAGCTCCAATGTGGCCTAGAGGGCAACACCTTTAAAAAAAAAAAACAAAAAAATAAATCTACATGCTAAACAGCACCACCAACATCCACTAATGTCACACCTCGTTGGCCAAAGACAGCTGTTACACTTTTTCCTCTTTTTTTTTTTTTTTTTTAAAGCCTTGTTTGACTTCTGCACCATTTATCCCTTGTTCCCACACGTTTCACTGTATTTCTGGAACAGCACTTGAAGACACGTGCTTGCCAGTACAAGCTCAACATCAGCAAATATTGACATTCAGCTGCGGATGTCACCTGGTCTGCCAGTAGAGGAATAACACACAAGACTGGAAACTGTCTTTTTTTTTTGGTGATTAATGTGATCTAAAGAGTTTCACAGAAAAAAGACCAAAATGTCAGCTTCTATTTAGTCTTCAACTGTGCTCAAGCGTATAATTAGTTTCCATGCTGCCAACAATAGAGTAATATGGCAACAGAGTTTATTATCAAGTAACTCAATCCACAGCAGTGCGATCAACTCCACAAAAATTAAAATAAATCTCAGCTGTAAATGACACAACATGTATTTGATGGGTACAAAGTAGGTTTGGATAGACTTCTTGCTATATTAGCTTATAAAGATACCATAAGTGAGAATGGGATAGTGCGAGCTAGTGAATACAATGGCCGATGTGTTCACCAAGAGCAAGGGGGAGGGGCGAGAGGCACGTATATATGTGCTGGAGAAATTCAAAAGAATTTCTTTAACATTAAATCCTCCATTTCTACTGTCTACTGAGCACTTTATACTCGATGACATTTCAAGTTCGGAGTGTGAAGCTCTCTGGTTTTCCGGAGAGACCTGCGTTCCCTTTAACTCCTTCATGTGTGGAGAGCTTTGACACGTGGTGTCGTGGAACTCCTGGAGAGCAACCTCTTCATATTTTCACAGTAAACAGCCCCTCTCTGCCTCGCCTCCGTCTCTGAACAGTGGCCTCCTTTCAGGGCCATCACTTAAGGGCCCCTATTAATAATTTGACAAGTTTTCTCAAAGATTAATTACAGCCAGTTTCGAGGCTGTAGTTATGCAGGGTGGAGAGAGACACTCCGTAAACCTTCTCCAGCTCCATTTCCAGGCCCAATTTTCCACTTATCAAGATGTCAATTGGGGGTGGGGGGGGGGGGGAGGTTGTCTAACAGTCTTTCTGATGCACAGACCCCCATTAGAAATAAACAGCACTCACTAGCAAATGCTCTCTGATTCCCAAGTAGATGGCTGAGATTGAAAGCGAGATTGAAGTCAATAGCAGCAATCTCTTAAAACAAAATAAATGTGGACGCTGTTGCAACAGAATCTTTCGAAACCGTCAATGACGACAGTGCTAAGGAGGCGATGCTGGTGTTTGCACTCACAGAAGGCCCCCCGATGTGCAACAATATCAACAGAAACACAAAAGATTATGAATACTGGTTTTCTTCCCAAGTTCAGACCCCCACGAGCCGGGAGCAACTCCAAGCATTCAAAGCAATTAGCGCCGGAGTCTGACCCACTTGTGCCTCTATATGATGAAGTGCTGAACTTGTGACTGCAGGGTGAGGTGGCAAGTAGCAGCCAGACACCATACATCATCACAGAAGAGTGGAAGGCTCCTGTCGTCCAAAGCAGATGGTTGGTAGCGAGCCAGCAGGCCTGTGCTCAAGTGTGTGTGTGTGTGTGTGAGAGAGAGAATACAATGCAGCGAGTGTCCCCATGCTCTTGTCTGCCAGAGATAAGAGCCACCTGCCTGTCCCATTCTTCCCTCAGTTCAAACGGGCCTCACTACAACTCATACGCATCACAGCTGAAGCACAGACACAGTGTTAGCAATCAAATAAAAAAAAAAGGTTTTGTGAAAATATTTTGAGGTAAAATGTTGAATAAATGTTCATTTGACTTTTACCACCTATATTGCTATATTAATATCACTTTTTTTTTTGCACCCATCTGTGCGAGAGAAGAGAGAAAGTGAGCGAGAAAGAGGACAGAGAGGTGAACCTAGAACACAAAGCTCAGATTGTTCCTCCTCGCTGTCTGTCCGTGATAACAATGAGCCATTCATTTGCCCTGAGATGGGCCCTAATTAATTCCAACTTTACATGCTGACCTACAATCGGGGGGGGGGGGGGGGGGGGGGGGGGGGGGGGGGGGGGGGGGGGGGGGGGGGGGGGGGGGGGGGGGGGGGGGGGGGGGGGG
>JAVQJX010201689.1:0-11146 GCA_036025115.1 Ambassis agassizii
AATCTAAACCTGCAGTGTGGCCAAAAAGCTTAACTTATAAACTATGAAAAATCTTGTCTGTGAGTTGCATTGATTATTTAATTGTTTCCACAGACGCTCCTTTGGAAGGGAAAACTGTGTTGCTGGTTGGAGGAGAGGAGCCCCTCCAGTTTTCTCTGCAGTATTTGATTGAAAGAAGTGGAATGGTAGTTGTGAAGAGTCGCTGGAATTCACAGAGCCTACAGAGTCAGGTGAGTCACCCTCTTATGTTATTGCTGTAAAGAGGTAACGATCTTCCAGGTGCAATGATGCTGTCTGACTACACGATGGCAGTTTCTGCTTCTTAAATTTGGCCAGTTCATATGGAGCTGTACAGTCATGTGTTTTTTGCAGATGTTTTCAGGGTTTAGTAGCTCTACACCTCAGTGTTTTTCACATTCCTCATTTAAATTCACACGTTTTCTCCAGGTGATGCAGGCGGATGCTGTGGTGCTGTTAGGTGAAGGACATGTGGACATTCCACCTGCGTGGGTTAGACCCGGGGCTGCTGTCATTCACTGTGAGCCAGCTGTGGAGAGAGGTACTGCTGATTACATTACAGTGAGACTGAGCTCAAAAACTAGCCAAATCATTGAATAACAGCTGACAAGACAGGTGTTGATTATAAATCAGACAAATGCATTGATCATACTGTTTTTCTTTTTAGATGATGCTATAGGAATGTCCTCAAAGTCTGGGTTAGGATACCTCACAGCAGCTTATAGAACTCAGGTGCATCTTTTTGTTTCTGTCAGTGCCTTTTGTACTCGCTACATCCTGCAGTAAAGGTTCTTCACCTTGTTCTGTGCTGTTGTCTATTAGAATGTAGTGCGTAGTTGTGGCAGGTGGCTCCAGGATCAGCAGTACCGACCCTGGCGTCTCCGCAGCCTGAAACTGCAGCCTCTAACCCCTGTACCAAAGTAAGAGACCACTATGTGTGAAGAAGGTGTCGCCCTTACAAAAGATGCTTTAAGATAAATGTATTTGACTGATTTGTTTGTTTGACAGTGACATAGAGATATCCAGGGCTCAGACCCCAAAAGCAGTAGCTCAGCTGGCTGAGGAGATTGGTTTGCTGCCTGACGAGCTTGAAGCCTATGGGAGAAGCAAAGCCAAGGTCCGACTCTCCCTATTAGACCGCCTTCATTCACAACCTGATGGAAAATATGTACTGGTTGCCGGGTAAGCATGGCACCAACAATCCACTTATAACTCTATAATTGCCACCATGTTGTGCACAGGCACAAGTGTATAACAATTTGTCATTTCTGTGTGCCTAGTATTACTCCAACCCCGCTGGGGGAAGGTAAAAGCACGGTGACCATCGGCCTAGTCCAGGCGCTGTCGGCCCACCTCAAGCTAAACTCCTTTGCTTGCCTCCGACAGCCTTCCCAGGGGCCAACCTTTGGGGTCAAAGGTCAGTGCTAAAGTCTGTAAACTAAGGCTTATTCTGGCTTGAATATCTGCTTGTACACCTCTGTACTCTTTCTCTTCACCTGAAGTTCATCCCTCTAAAATGTTCAAATTACATTTACACTGTTAAACTAAATACTTTCAGTTGGATTTGGACAAGCCCAGAAACTGAAATGTTAGGAATGTATTAAAGCAACTGTGTGATAAGCTATCTTTGCCAGTGTGAGGCTAATGTTTCATACCTCGCCTCTGACCGTGTTACACCTCCTTTTGTGCCTAGGGGGAGCTGCAGGAGGGGGATATGCCCAGGTCATCCCCATGGAAGAGGTAAGACACGCAGACAGACTCTCAGAGCTCCTCAGCAGGACAAACCCCGGCTTCAAAGAACTGACACTCACATTAGTTTGTACAAGAAGACACACAAGCACACATTCCAGACGCCTGGAGCTGCGACTACAGGAACTCTCCACAAAGCCAGAGAGAAGGGAGGGGGGTCATTCTGTTGCTACATCTTCTCGCTGCTCTTGTGTAAAGAAATGACACGTTGTGTTGCCTTAAAAATGAACGGCTCATATCAAACAGAGAGCGAATGTGCCATAATATATTTTACACTACAGAAGATGACTTGATCTGATATCAGCTGTTATCGCTACATCGTTTGACTCCTCCTGTGACGGGGTTTACATAAAGTCCCCCAAAGTATAATACTGTAATAGTATACTCATACCTTGTGTTCGTGTTTATCTACCCTTCAGTTCAACCTCCATTTGACTGGGGACATTCACGCCATCACAGCAGCCAATAACCTGGTGGCAGCAGCCATCGATGCCAGGATCCTCCACGAGGCCACACAATCAGACAAGGTAACTGTGTGGTGACTTGAGATCTATCACTATCTGTGACTTACAATACATGATGATGTAACCGTTTAAAGAGATTAGATCTACCATCCTCAGACAGTGAACCCTCCTGTCTGCACGAAGAATAATCTCCTTATCTGAATATCAGCATGAACATTTGCAGGTACATGTGAAAATAATAGTTTGCCCTTCTTTCACAAAGGCCCTCTTCAATAGACTGGTCCCTTCAGTAAATGGAGTCAGAAGATTCTCACCTATCCAGATCTCCAGGCTGCATGTAAGTACAAGCACTCTGCTGCCAGAATCACTTAACAACTAACCCTCATAAAACCAGACACATCTCTCCACTAGGGGGCCTCAGTAAACCTTCCTCTATTTTTGCTTCTCTGAATATTTGTTTATGTCTCACAAAACTCCTGTCTGTTTACATGAGCAATACTAATGTGGTTTTATGTGGTATTGATGAAGTAGATAAACACGTATAAATGACAAAGTTCAGCAAGACCCGAGGGAAAGATTTGATTATCGACTAAGTGTTTGTCATTTTGCATGTCTCTGGGATTAGAAGTTGAAAGGACTATAAAATATTTATGGGTCTTAATGGATAAATTGGAAGATAAAATGTTTTGTTTTTAAGCATACTGAACCCACTGAACCGGACATAAAGTTGATCATTTTGTTGTCATGTATGTACTGATATGGACATAGGTTTCTGGGTTGTAGACAAACCTGGAGCAGACGTTAATCCCAAGCATCATGTTTTCCAAACATCTCTTAAATCTTTCTTTTCTCTTCAATTTCAGCGTCTGGGCATCAACAAAACAGATCCTGCGTCTCTCACACCACAAGAAGTCAGCAGCTTCGTGCGTCTTGATCTGGACCCTTCAAAGATCACCTGGCAGAGAGGTTCAATGTGATTCAATGAAAACGTTATGAAAGTTTAGTGGAAACTGCTCATAGCTATCACATGGGAGTGACCTGAGCGTACAGTAAATCTGATTAGACTGAACCTGATCATTCTGACATCTATTGTAAACAAAAGTAGTGAAGTCTAATATATACAGGCGACCGGGTCAGTCCGCAGTGATATTGGTGTTGGTCTGGATCAAAAGCAATGTCATGACCATCACATAAATTAAATTAACATCAGAGGGATTTTGGCAAACCTCTAATGCTCTTTAAAGTCAGTGTCATATTTCTTTGAAATGTCACATGCAGTCAGTAATGAAAGATGGCGTCCTTTATGTGATATAGTAAAAATGAATGTACCTAATGTAGAGAGTGTTGCAGTCATCAGTCACAGAGTAACAAATGTGGATATAATAGCTGTGGGAATGGCTGACACAGTGGTTACCATGTTGGTTTAAAGTGAGAACAACCAGCCGGGTGCTGCTATGACTGATGGGGTATTTACTCTGGCGGCTCCAGAGGGCAAATCTTAAGAGACGAACCCTGGAGATTAAAAACAGATTTACCACCTCCGTGTTGTGTGGGTGTGACTGTATGCTCATGAAACAAACCATGTTTTTCCTTTTTCCTGACTGATGTGGTTTTCTGGCTGATTGTAACAATAATGCAGATGCACAGTTGCCAGTTTCTAGCCACATTATCAGAGAGTTGCTGAGTGAAGAACCTTAAGTGCTACTAAATCCCTCATACTTTTGAATAAATGCTTCTAATGTGTCAGCACATACTAGCCACAACAGAGAGATATCTTCATGTTGTGTGTGTGTGCAAACCTGTGAACAGCCAGTTTTTCAGCTTCAGGTTTTTGAAGTACAAAGTGTCATTGAGGCCGAGGCAGTATATCCGTCATTGATGTTAAGGCACTTTTCTTGCTTAATGTTGATGGATTAATGATTTGTTTTTCATGGATTTTAATGTCTTTTTAACCCTTTTGTGTTTTAGTTGTTGATACAAATGACCGCTTCCTGAGGAAGATCACAATAGGACAGGCAAGCACAGAGAAAGGACAGATCAGAGAGGTATGAAGCATATATACAAATAAATATTATTATTATTATTAAATATTACATCACAGTCCTGTTTATAATTGTATAAAAGTCCATTTCAGACTGAGGAATTCATTAATTGCTACGTGTTGCCATGTATCACTTTATATGTTAAATTTGTGTTGCAGTCATGGCACCATGCAGACATTTTGCAGTCTAAAAATGTTGATAAAATGTGGCGTTTTGGTGTTGCCAAGCCACCTGTCATTTATTGAAATACCATTAAACACCACCAAACACAATGCTATGTTTATTCTGTTGGGCATTTCAACTTGATTTGAGGAACTGCGCCTCTGTCCTTTGGTTGGTTTCTGTGTGTGTATTTCTGCAGTATAACCATGATTTAAAAAAACATTCCCATGCAGACACACACGCCCCTTCACCCCATCCTCTTCATGGTCCTGCCCAGATGTATTTCATTTATATCTAACTATACTAACGACAGCTAAATGAAATTCTGTAAATAAACACTTCTTGTCAATAGGAAACAAGCTGGCCTAAGGGAAAGCAAATGTTTAGAGAAAAATGACCCACACACGCATACACACCTGGAACAGCCTTGGAGCTAGTTCAGCATATGCTTATATTTACTGCCATCAGTTCATTCTGTTTCGCTTTCATTCCTCTGCCCACCACCTTCTTCCAGTGCTGGATACACTATAGGCCCTCTGGGTATTATCAGTGGGAGTGGGAATAGAGATCTTGTGTTCCTTGGTAGATTGATGTGGTTTAAGTTATGTTTCTTTATTTAGGGGGGAGGGGGGTTTGGAACGGAAACTTTTTCCATACTGTTCCCTGTGTGTAGCTTAACTCGTGCCATTTTTTTTCCTCAAAAATGCTCAATAGTTTAATTTTTTATCACTCCAGAACTAGGCCATGGCAATAATTCTCTTGGCCATGTGATAAATCCGGTGACTTGTATCTGAAGAACGCCAGGTTTCTATCCCACAATATCTCATTTACTTATTATCATCATTTCTGAGTTATTTTATTTTGAAACTGCAAGCTTCTGATCCACACTGATTATGGTTCTGAAAAATCCACGAGTGGACATTGCAGGAAAAAGCTTTCAGTTTGTCGTCTCAGTGGTTGACAGTGGTATTGATTTCCCTTTCTTCACCCCTCAGACTGGCTTCGATATTGCAGTGGCCAGTGAGATCATGGCCATCCTGGCTCTGGCAGACAGCCTGGAAGACATGAAACACCGACTGGCACGCATGGTGGTGGGAACCAGCCGATCTGGACAGCCCATCACAGCTGAGGACCTGGTGTGTATTAATGTGTGATCTTTTCATTCACTGAGGAGTGTGCGATTATACACCTGTGCATACTCATCAGCACTGCTCCCTTTAGAGGTTAGACACTATTTGAGTTTTGGTGTTTTTAAAGTGCCCATTATGGTTGTTAATTTTTCTCTCTAATATGTCCACATTTATTTTAAATCTTTCCATCAGCTTCCCCCATATAAAATGTTTGACAGAGAGTCCATTACTCAGATATTTTCCTGATCACCTTCCTTCTTCAAAATATGTCTAAGCTGAATGTAACCTGTGATTAAGATGTTGAACAGCCTCTCACTGTAGGGTCAGCTGGCTCTAGTTTCCCCATATGTCACTGCACTGCGTCAGAGCTGTAGAGGAGGATCCCCTATAAAGTTTCATTATTCTTTATGATTTGGACGGCTTGTAAAAACATTACTGCATATTGTGCCTGGATTGCTGACAAGGCATGTTTTGACAAGCATAAACGAACAAATGGTTTTAACCCTTCATTACTTTTGTATCAGTTGTTGTATTAGCATGGTTAATGTTTTGCCTAAATCCTAATGAGCTGTTCATGTGTCGAGCCACCGCCCTCATTTTTCTTCTCCTCCGTCAGGGTGTGAGCGGAGCGCTGGCAGTGTTAATGAAGGATGCCATCAAGCCCACGCTGATGCAGACCCTCGAGGTGAGACACGCACATAACCCCACTTAAACAACCATTATCCCGCTCAGCTGAGCGCCTTCTGAGGAATATCTGCTGAAATCAATTGTTTACCTGAGCTGCCCTGAGTAAAGAGCTTGCTCCACTGAGAGCTTTTAAGAAAGGATGATGGATCGACCTAGCTTTCCCTCCCATGGCTCTTAATCTTAATGGCAGAGCAAAGCTGTGCGCTGGACAGGTGGAGCTCTCAGGCAGGAGATCCACCTGATCCAGTTTCATACAGCTGTGCTAAGGAAACGGTTTTATTTAGTTGTTACGACTTGTACCATAACTCTTGGCTCTCACAACATCTGGCTTTCATTATGATTTTGAGTCATAACGATTAACGGATGTGTGATGTGTGATCACACACAGATAGATCTGTGATGCTTTTCTGTGCGGCTACAATACAATATTAACTTGACTCCATAGAGTGATCATTGCTAAGTTTATTATTGTCCGTAGCTTTTGGAGTTTTGGGCTTGTTATAATTAATTGTAAGTTTGTTTAGATTTGTAGAGGCTGCAATCTCACCAATGTATGCAGCTAATACCCACTACTGTTTTACTCTTTTTTTTAGACTAAATTTCCCCATATAAAATAAATATTCTAAATATTCCTCAACGAATAAATATGTATTACTCCATTGTATAAGGACTTTAAGTGTGATGTGGTGTCACAAGTAGACAGTGTGCTGTCGTCTGCAGCAAAGATACAATAAAGTAGGGATATGTTAAGCAGAAATTGCACTAAACAGCATCTATATCATACATACATCTCTAATGTCCTGACCATTGCTCATAAAATTTGGAGGCACATTGGAAGATGTTTTTGAATTAGCACAGGTAGCATCCTCTGTGTAAGTGCATGCTCTGCAGTGACTTCAGCTAAATGTAATTTTCCAGAGCGTCAGTGCTGGCATAACAGGAAAATCGAATAACCAGCACTGGGGTAACATCTAGTACTGTTAATGCTGTGTCAGCAAAGGGACCAACAGTGTCATACGCATTGTCCGTGGTAAGCAGTGGACAGGAAGCGGTAGTGCAGAGCAGAATTAATAGGAGATGTAGTCTATGTAGACAGGTGGATCACACATCTGAGAGCAGCATGCAGTCTTTATAGTTTTGAGCCAAACCTACTGACGTTACCGTTCTGGGTTTCTCAAGTGAAGCTGAGTTTCTATTTAAGCAAAGTTAACAATAACTCCAAGTGAACAGTTCTGCTTCAGATAAGAGCTTTTTGTATCTTTTTGTCGTATGTGGCTATTTTTTTCAGCTGTTTGTTCCTTGTTGGTTTCGAACAGAAAGCTTGATTACATGGCTATTGGGTGGGGAAAATAAACACAGACTGCCCCAGATTCTGTATTTCCAAGGGTGCAGAGGGGGTGGAGTGTCCTATGCTGCAGAGATTTGGTTACTTTCTGTTTTTTCTGGAGGAGGCATTGCGGTCCTGTTGTGTGAAACCGTTTCCTGTCTGGGTTTCCTGTGATTCTGGTCAGGGGAACTGGTATCAGGACCAGCAGGGCCTCGGAGCTCCATGAGAAATTTCCATCCAGCTTGACCGCCTGTGCCCTTTATGCCCCCTTCACTTTGTGACTGTGGTGAATGCAGGCGCACTCATGAGAACAGAGCTGCTGTATGAAAGCTAGTGTGTTTGTGGTGCAGCCTGCATTTCTGTGTTGTAGCACAAGAAGAAAATGGATAGTTGTCGCACGCACTCGTTGTGTACGTGTCTGTTAAAACAGACCTCAGTCCTTCTGCGAGTTTTCCAAACATCCTGTATACGTGGATTCTCGCAGAACGACTGCAGGAATCTTTCCTGATGGGAAGCTGTACTGTGTGCAGGTTCTTCAGACTTGAGACCTTGTGCTTCAAAGAAAGGGTCTGTAATATTGTTTGTTCACCTCTGCTCTACAGCTGGGATAATAGACAATACAAGAGATGCACAAAATAAGGGAATAGTGGCGTGATATTGGACTTCCTGTTCCTCCTTCCCACTTATTTCTTGACCCTGTTTGTCATGCATTTATGGGTTGGAAACACAGATGGAAATCCACATGCTGTTGGATGTATGAACATTATATTAAAATACAGAAAAGGCTGTTGTTAAATTAGCAGTATAGTACTAAAATGATATTTCTGGTGTGAATAAATGCTGCAGAAACCTCTCTACTCTGCTTTGTCCTGTTAGTTTACACAGCCCCATAGAAAGGTGGCAGCTTTGCTGCTCTGTTGAATAGCTGATTTACTCCTTCGAGGGAGGCTGTTTATGCAAGCAGAGGGAGAGGTATGCAAACAAACGCTCAGAAAATCATGCTAGGCCATCCCATCCTTCCCTTTTCCTCTCTCTCTTAAGGAATTCACATTTGGTGTAACAATAGGTCAGCTGGCTTTACAGTGTTTTTTTTCCTTGACCAGTTTTCTAAGTAATTGGTCTTTTTAGAGTCTGTCAAGAGTGCAGCACAGGGTTTTTGATCTTGAAGAGTAGGCCCTTGCTTGGCAACCCCTTTCTTTCAGGGCTTTGTGTTAGCAAGCTGCACACACTGCTAATGAGACCTGAATTATTCAAAGCTTTTAAGGGGTTGTCTGCAGCTTTGAGACAGTTTTAAAGAAAAAAAATCCTGTTTGCAACTTTCTTCTTTTTTCATGATTAATTTGTTTTCCTACATGTTTCCTTAACAGACGCCTCTTCTCTTTTAGAATAAAACTGCCATAGTGTCATCTCCATTATTTTTAAAGGAGAAAGTGACAAACAAGGCTCTTGCCACGCTGCTTCAAATATGCCCTTTTGCAGGGTCCGCTGGTGTTATATAATTGGGGGGACACAGACATGGTGTCTGGTGTCTTCCATGTTTCACATCTCTGAATGTTCATGAGTCAACGAGGAGACCACTGTTAGTTCAGACACTTAACTAAACGCCTCTGTACTCTCTACACAGAACTGTAAGGAGCAATGTTGGTGCAACATCTATTACCTCTTCAGCTACACAAAGAACTCTGCTTTTATATTGGAGCAGAGCTTATATTTATTGTACTTCATACCACCTTAATGTTCTCGTTTATTGGTGTTAGACTAGTGAACCTTGTATTTGAAGGGCTCCCCTAGTTTGTGTGCATTTCTTCTGGGACTTATACAAATCAACAGGGGCAAAAAGCCTGGCTCACAGTGAGGCTGGCACGCCAGTCAAGTACCTCTTAACTTGTGCCTGCTGTTTAGACAAACAGACTGCCAGCCAAAGTGCATCCACACTTCAATATTTATCCTGAGAGCTTGACTGAAAGATGTTGGATTTGGTATGAAAGAAGTGGTCAGTCATTATCTAAACATGGTCGGGTGAGTTGCTGTTGGCTACACTGTTCTCTCAACTCCTCCTGTATGTTTGTGTGTCCCTCTAATTGTTGCAGGGTACGCCGGTGTTTGTCCACACTGGGCCCTTTGCCAACATCGCCCATGGCAACTCCTCGGTGCTGGCAGACAAGCTGGCTTTGAAGTTGGTCGGACGCGACGGCTTTGTGGGTAAGTGCACACAGTCCGTGCATACAGATGGTACTCACAAGCACAAAATGTTGAGGGACGATGGACCTTAGCTGAATGGCTACAATTCCCTGATGTGTTGGCGTTTAATGCTTACCCTTCCTCAGCTGGGCAGATTAAACTATAAGTTACAGTTAATTCTACTACCACTTGCTTCCCTGCTGTTGCCACCTTTGGCCTACATTCGTCTTAGTTCTGGTTCTGTCCTACGTGCCTCTGGTGGACTGGAACGCTGCTCCTGCGTAACTTTCTAAGAAACTGGTTGAGAGATTGTGTAAAAAGAAAACACAGTAGAGAGGAAGGAAGCAGGTTGATAATCTTAAGAGCCTCTGGAATGCTTTAGAGTAAACCACACTAATCCTTTCAACGTCAAAGCATACTTAAATATTTCCATTTTTATCTGTCGATCTGTCCTGCTGCTCTCTTTGTGTGTTCATTTACTTTGGCTGCAGAAATATGTTTGGAATGTGTGTGTGTGTGCGTGTGTGTGAGGTTTTAACCAGGTGCATTTGATGTACATGCAAATTTCCTCCAGGCTTGTATTTATGTGAATATGACGCATGTTTTAAAAGCTTTGACGGGTCAAAAGAAAATTGTTTACATACACCACGTTTAGTCAAGCTGCCATATGCGAGTTGGGCAAATGTGAATGCCGACTGGGCTCAGACTTGGATTTCACAACATAAGACTGAGAAGCAGGGAGGCTCGCATGGGTCTTACACGTCCACTTCTCTCCACCCCACTCGTCTTCCATCTGTCTGTTGTTCCCTCCCTTCCCTCTCCGTGTGTTTGTTACCTGACTCTCAGGTATGCCAGGAACTCGATCTCCCTCCTTCTTCACCCCCTGGCAGCTGGAATACATGCCCCCCCCCCTTACTCCCTCTCTTACTCCACTCTTTTCTCTGAGGACACTTTTACATTTTTCACTAATTGCATAACAAAATATTCAGATAAACACACACACCCACACATACAGTTTAGCCTACTGTAGTACATGAGCTCAATGTAAAACTAAGTGCACCACGGTCCCTAACATCAGTGCAGTACATCCCATTTAACTCAAAGCTGGAAATTATGTCACATCTGTTTACCATATACCAGTGCGTGCTTGTTGGCCAGGTTAGCGAATCATGTTTATAACAACACATGGTTTCATACATAGAAATACTGTAGGACAGGTAGGTGCTGAACAGTGCTGTGTACACAGCAAAGTTAATGAGACACAGACAGACAAAACTGCTAATAAACAACACGGCTTTCTCTACTGCAGAGCAGCCATATTGGATTTTGAGGTTGGACTTAGTGAGGCTAAAGTGGAGGGTAAACTTCCTTATTTAAAATAAATTT
>JAVQJX010201702.1:0-10241 GCA_036025115.1 Ambassis agassizii
TATGTTTTCTATTATTTGAAGACTTCAGTTGAGAATTGTCTTTATCGTTTTGAGGATACCTCATTTTAAAATAAAGTAAGATATTTGCTGTTCACCATGTGCAAGTCTGTCTTAATTCAATTATTCAAAGAAAGGTCAATTGGCACCCAAGCAGTTTGAATGAAGAAAGACCCCGACAATGGGGAGATGCAGGATAGATATACTATACGGAACCCCCTCCAACATAATGACACCTCACCATCGGACAGCCACCGACCCCCTGTGGTGTGTCGGGAATTCCTGCTTTCCCATGAAACCTTAAAAGATATGCATATCACATTACAAGGCAGAGGGGGGCTCCAAGCCTGGGTGAAGACAAAAGTTAAGGTGTTCAAACAAAATGCTGTGAGGGAGTCACAGCACTTTCAGAGACATCAAATACCATTACAGTTTTCAACCTATAAAGTGTTTTGAAACTGCTGTGCATTTGGAACAGTGCATTTCTTTTCTTTCTTTCTTTTTTTTTAAATACCATATCATTAGTAGGTTTGTGTCTCTGTCCTTCCATTTTTGACCCAGCACTGGGTTATTAAAACAATCTACATTGTCTTATTTTTAAGCCCAGGTGATTTTAAAATATAAAGCATAATTTCACCAACTTAAGAGTGGAAGCTTGCTGAAAATAAGAAATCAGTTTTATTTGTTCTCAGAGTCTGTGGAATTCAAACTAGCAACCACAGGTTTACCCCTCCAGTTAGAAAACACCTGATTCCCAGGCATGATTTTCAACAACACGATAATTCCTGAGGAGGTTGTGACAGGCTGACAGTGCTGTGTCCATGTGGTGTTGCTGCCATCTAGTGGTCAGCTACTGCATTAATATGCTACACGCACAAAAAAAATCCACACCCATGCACTTCAATGAGCTTTATTTTCCTTTTTAAATTTTGACAGGACCATTAGTTTACAGTTCATACAAACACAGTACAGTATGTTCCTCTTCATAAATAAACTTGCTTGCGTTCACTCTCACCGACTGTCACAGGAGGTGCTGGGATGACACACAAACACAAAGGGGTCATTGCATTAATGTGCACCTAATGCCATCAGGTCACAACATGAATGATATGTGTCACATCAAATTTGCATATTTGAACACCTAACCTACAACTTTCCACCTGAGAACACACCCACTGCCAACACACATCTTTCGATTTGTCAAAGCACACGAAAGGAGAGGAGGGAAAGGTATTGCTGATGAAGAGATGAAGTGAGCATGAGCAGGAAACCATTGTGTGATAACACAAGCAGGAAATAGTGACGCACTGCATGCTCTGGAACACAACACCGCTTTCATACAAAAAATGGTCTACAATGGATGTAAATAAATAAAAATAGTGTATTGTAAAATAGATCTTTAGTCGTTACCATGCAGTTGCATTCGCTGACATTTTTTTAAACACAGAAATCTGAACAACACAGATACAACTGAACTAGAAGTTCAAGGTTAAAGGGAAAATCCATGAAATATTGATATTGTTACATTATGATTTGATTGCAAATACTAGAGGGTATTGTTGACAGTTTTGTGTTTGAATTACAGATGTGTGACAAAATAAAAGGATAAAAGTTAAGAAAGCTGTTCAAAAACTAATACAAATAATTTAATCCTATGCTAGTGCTATTACCATCTCCTAGAGAAAAGCAATGGAGCAATGCTTCCAACTCAGCTGTCATGGTTTTTGGAATGCTGAGACTTGCTGTGAAAGTAATTATGTGGATTTTTCCCTTTCATATGTCAACTTTCTGAGCACAGAAATAAATTGTCACTGCCTACATCATTATTTACCTGTACACCTTAAGATCAAACATATCACAATGTAAGCTGGGAAGTGATATTTTTATTTAGAATGGATGTTCCCTTTAAGAGCAACTCATAGAGGTATAATCATCAGAAAGATATATGGTTCCATCAGAATAATCCACAATTACCCTTCCCAGTCTTCCCATTGCTGTGATTTTCATCCTCAGTGACTCTGAGAGAACCAACCACAGAAAAGCATACATTTATATCACTTAGATCTGACTGTGTTACAGCATGCAGGCTTCAAACAATAGGTGCCTTCACTATAGAAAGCAGTTGTCAGTGCAGCGGGGCCCCTTTGTGACCCCTGGATTTGGAGCTAGGTCCAGTGACTGGAGAGGTAGGGGACACTGGGGCATTGAAGGCAGGGTTAGGAATGTGCAAAGCCTCTCGTTTGCACTTCTTGGAGCATTTCTTAGAGTGATGCATATGAGGAGTATCACCACGCAAGCTAGCAGTATGGTGGGCCCCGCAGCCCTCAGAGAGCTGTGGTGAGGGATCAGAGTTCACGGCGCCTGGGCTGCTGTCCGGGCAGAGATGTGCTGTCTGAGGTTTCCCCTGAGGACATGATGTGGACAGAAGCGGAGAGAGCGCAGCCGATTCCCGCAGTCCTTTGGTTCTTTGTGTGCACTGACAGGTGGGGGAGTGTAGCAAATGAGTGGGGAGGTAGAGAAAGAGACAAGAATTGATAAGACAAGCCAGTGAAGTTAAAAGCGAAGCACAGTGTTAAATGAGTTCAGTGGAAGCAGCCACAGCTGTGTAGAATAAAGGCGAGCTGGGAGTGCATGCTGGTGATATGAAGCCAAAGGTTCTAAAAGTTTACATGCACATCACACCTTTGTCTCTAACCTAAGTCTTTATCCTTTTGTGCCAAGCTCATGGATGCATTAAAGAGAACTGATTACTGGAATCTAAGACGGTGGCATAAGCTCTGATTCTCAGCTTTGCTCATTTCAAGTGTTTAGAAGTTTGAAATGGAGTCTCCTCTGTAACTGTGATCTAGCCTGATTTTATACTTCTCCATCACATACACAAATGCCCTGATGTAGTTATGAGCCCTTCGAACTTCCATGATGTTACACAAAATTAGTCTGAAGACTGTCATGGCACAGCTTGGTGAACAGATATGACCCACAAACAGTATTTTAGTATCAGACAATCTGAATACCAGAATTTCTGATATTTTTCTGTTTATTCATGTTGAAGCTACTGCCTGATAGCATGTGGACATAGTCGGTCATGCTTCCAACATCAAGGGTCAGATTTAGTGTCTTCACATTTGTATGTTTTCATACATAATTCATTAGCTGCATCCTTCAAAAGACTACAGTGTGTACGTTGTAGAGAGGATGTGTAGCTTTTGTGACACCAGTGATTTCACTGAGAGTGTGCTTGCCTCTAAAGAATAACATTGAGTGGGGTAAGGTCATTATAATGATTTTTTATACCTGATTCAAGCCATGCAGGGGGCCAGCAGCAAGCCACAGGGTCATGCACTGACACTCTTAACAGTTACTCTCCCCTTCTCTGAACAGGCTTACCAAGCTCAAGCCTTTCCTTTCCTGCTCTAAGAGTGACTAATGCAGGACTCAGCAAAGTCCAGACATTTCTCCTCCTTGTGTCAGCAGCAGGACACAGGCAGAGACACACCAAAGTAAGTCAGGACTGGGTGAACGAACACACAGGCACAGTACAAAGGAAGCGTACATGATTATACTTTGATATGTATACACAAATGGACAGAACAGTGAAAGATTAGTGCACAAAGATGGTGAGCTGCACACAAAAAATATATATAATCAGATACTGACAATGAAAAGAATATGGACAAATAAAAAAATAGTAAGGAAACAATAAGGATATGAATAACTTTTATATGGAGAAAGGAAACAAGACTATTCCTTACAGAATCTTCAGAGCACCATCTGGACTCAAGCCAAGGTTTTACATACTCAATAACAAGACAACAACGACACATACTTGATACAAGAATAGTGGGGCTCAGACTGCAACTCTCTGAACCTCTGTTATGTCATGTAAACAAAAACTGCTATACAAATCTCTAGGTTTCTTTTTATATCCCTGCCTGTCAAGGAGAACATCGAAAGAGAGAGACTGTAAGAAGGAGGAGGAGGAGGAGGAGAAATTCTCATAACACCTTGAGCTGGCACACTGCTCTGCACCGGAGCGAAATACTGATTGAGGTATATGTGATAGCACTGTATGTCACAGTGTTAATAAAAGGTGAAAGAAGATACGTATCAAGTAGAATATAAAATATGAATTTAGTTTTAATATGTGCATTGTTGAATATGATGATAGAGACAGCAGTCAGTTAGCTTAGCGGAGAGCTTAACTAGAATAGCTGTAGCCCTGGTGAATATGCAATGCATGCCTGTCAATACTATGATATTTGATTTGTTTTAGGCACATATGATCAGAATGATTTTAGGTCAGGTCAGGGGTGTTGATGCTAATATCTGACAAATAAATGAACAGGAACAAAAATATTAACACTACTACTATTATCCTACAAAACAGATTTGCTCTGCAATAATAATTGTATTCTCTGTGCAAATACACAGATGGATTGACATCAGGCAGCAGTGAGATGTTGGGTTAGGCTACAGCAGGCATTCTCTTAGGCATTGGAGGAGCTTTGGAGGGGAGCTGGGGAGTGCAGGCACAGGACACTGGGTACCCTGCAAGTCAAAAACCATTTGAGAAGATCTTCCTACCACGTTTATCTCGCTTTTATTGGGCACCTCGATGTCTGCAGGAGCATTCTGGGTAGACTCGTTCGCAGAGAGGAACCCCCGTCTGTCAATCAGGCTGAAACGGCACAAAGAGAAGCGGTTACTTGTTGCTTCGATATTTCATGTACCCTTAGTCACGAACTAAGGATGCAGCTGGCTTTATCATTGTTTAGCCTATTGTTTCACATTAAAAACCCTAATAAGAAAACAGATGTTTATTGTCGTCTTGTCTTCTAAGATTCACCATAGGTCTGTGAGATTTAGGACTACCTGGGTGGCATGGGTGCACAGAGCACTGAACAGCAGTTGACAAAGATGTTTCTATGACTGTATGGGTTGGTGACGTCTTCTCCACTCTTACCCGACCAGGAGCCTTTAATCTGGGGAAAAAACATGTATAATATAATCTTAAGATTTTCCCCAAATAAGTTATTATTTTTACCTATTTTCCCTGAATTTATGCTAAACTCAAAAATCTAATTCAAAAAGATGCTTACATCTTCGTTGGTGGTCAGATTGGACGCCACCAGGTACGTATGGAAGCCCGAGAGGCCCAAAATGGACCACACTGAGAAGAAACATATCACCAGCTCCACAGCAGTGGAAGGTTGGGTCAAGAAAAGACTTTTTGCATCAATTCCTTTGACTGTTTGGACTAACTGGATTCCAAGAAGCTCCATTGACATTAGCACAAGCTTTATGTTTTGTCATGCAGTGCAAAGACTGATTTTACAGTAAAGGATATCTCCCAGGACTCTCTTGAAGAGCAAACACCAGGCCTTTTCCACCTTGAGCCCCTGAAAATGAAGAAAAAATAACAGTACTGGTACTTTTAATGAACTTTAAGTCATGTAAGGAGAAAGTTGTGTTCATAAATTAGGAGTTTCAACATACAGTAATGCTCCTGATTTTCACCAGTTCCTATCTCACACTTAAAAATATTTGCCAGGATGTGAAGCTGAACCACATACTCAGTGATAGATGTGTTGTCACACAGCCGAAGATGAACGCCGTCAGAAAAGAGAGAGACACAATGAAGGTGTAGAAGAAACGGTAGTTGCGTTTACCAACGCAGTTCCCCACCCAGGGGCAGTGATGGTCGAATCGCTCTGAATGAAGAACAAAGAATCCGGAGGTGAATTTTAAAGGAGCTGTTTACTGCAGCCCTGTCTCTTATTATTTATGTCTGTTAAATGTCACAGTGTCTGCTTGTGTCCACAGCTCACCCACACAGTTGTCGCACAGGCTGCAGTGGGAGGTGCGCGGGGGCCGGAACATCTTACAGGTGAAGCAGTACTTGAGCTTGACCACCTGCTGGTTGATGAGGACTTCCTTGGTGCGCGGTGGAGGCCTGTAGCTAGTGTTTCCAGTATTGTCTGACACAATGACAAAAAGAGAGATGTTCTATTCTTTTAAAAATCAAATAACATGTAGTTTTGTACTACTTATAAAGGCAATGACTACATCCTAACAGGAAACACTGTACACTAAATGACATGAACATTATCTCAATTTCCTTATAACCTGTATGCAGACAACCAGGAAGTGACTCATGTGAACACAATACACTCTTTATCAGTCACTACTTTTACAACTATACAAAAATGCCATTGTTGTTCCTCAAGTGACAACAGACTTTCACATGGGTCAAAGCTATAAAAAGAGCAGCTCGGCTGCACAGAGAAAAAAAGAAAGATTCGTGGAATAGTTGCGATTGAATAGGCTCCCTTTTTAAACCATTTGACATTTGGAACCATGATACAATCACAATCATGACTTTAATGTCACCTCCACTACACTCCTCCTCAGTATAATGACCTCTGTAGTCTTATTTAGACATGCATTAGCATTAGCAACCAGAGAGCAGAAACATTTATTAACACAGTTCAATCAAGGAAATGACTACACAGTTGAAGACTTGTCACCCAATACTCAATGTTTCTCACTGAAAGGCACTTTTATATTGTTTTCATTTAACCAAATAAGTATATAGCTGTCTGTCTGGAAAGGGAGGCTAATAAAGACTATGAAGACCTGTAACGAGTTTATTCTGATGATGACTTCAAGTGTTGAAGTCTGAAGTTGGAAGGACGGATTATAGAAAATTCCTTCATACTTGCCTGTCTTGGATGGAAAAGGTGCACCTGGGTCTTTCCGGCTATAAGACCTCTGTCCTCACTACAGCATATTTTCTGCACATAAACCGTACCATTTGTGTTTTTCTCTCTTCCACTTAATTTACAGCAATTCATTGTAGTTTACCATTTTGTATTGGCACAATTGTGCATAGTATGTACTTGGAACTTAATAGAGTTAGTAATATGTTTCCGTTACAATTGTATTCATGCTTTCATTTCGAAGAGGTGCATTTTATTTTGAAGGCAGCTTTCTCTTCTTCGTACATTCCTCACTTGTTTACAATGGTGCAGCAGTGACGATGTAAGTTACATTGTTGCTGATATGTAATGAATGAGTATGTGTTACTTACCTCCTCTGTTAGTATTGTTTCCCTCATAATGTATATTTTCACTCTTTAAAATATCCGTTTGACTTATTAATATAATCGCGATTTAGCAGTGTCCAAGCTAATTTAGTGTATATAGCCGTTAGCCTTCAGTTGACTTTCAGTTAACATCCTTATGTCATATGATTAAGGGAGGAAACAGCATATATGAATACAAAAGAATTAATAATAAGAAACATTGCAGTTTCAATAGGGCCTCGCCGAGCCGTTGCTCGTCGCTCGGGCCCTAAATATGAATTCAGGTGTATTTCATATACTGTATAGGTTGTTTGTTGTATTCCATTTAAGCAGTATTCAATGTTGAAGCTGTCCCTCATTTATATATTTCAGAAACTGCTCTGTAACGGAATGTACCGCTGTACCCATTCAGCTCGTAGTTCAGCTAGTAAAGTTATAAACTCATCTGATGTCTCCTGAGCTTTCTGATCGAAGCCCTGCAGTGGTCAGTTAGGCAAAAATCAGAATCAGAGGTCAGAATCCTCAACAGACAGCATGTTAGGAATATTTTCTTAAACATATAGCATGAGGTAAAAAATATCCCACAATACTTGTTTTAAAAACAGCAGGAGAATTACATCACCATAGCCAAAACTTTGGTCTTGTGTAGGAGTTTCCAAGTTGCACACAAAGCCAACTTTAGACAGTGAAGTCATCATATTGAAGTGAGCCATATGGAAAGAAAAGATAGTGATGGAAAGGTAACAGACATCTCTCTATCCAGAGAATTAGCCCATATGTGACATTTATTACATGGGTCATGGCAACTTTGGCTGTTTCATATGCAGAAGGTTATTTTGTAATTAAAATAAATGGTGCAAGCTTTGCCTCTTTCTTTCCAGAGTGATCTACATGGATGTGATTTAAAGCAAAAAAGACCATACTGAAGGCCTTAACTTAAGCTATTAGGGGTCGTATATCCCTTTGAAAACATCAAGGACACATGGGGAGCTCTAGTGCCAATACTAGTCTAAATCCAATGCCATAAAATGAAATAACACACTCAAGGGAGACAGTGAACACTTAAAAATTTAACGACAAAGACAAGAACACTTCTGACGCCTTTTATAGTTACGACCCAGCCTGACTCACCAATCTGTTTCTCAATGTCTGCAGCCTCATCTGGCGTCGCTCTGGGCAAGATGCCGGGGTCAGTGAAGCTGGTTTGGAACAACGTGATGAGCACAAACACAAAGAGGACTCCCCCAATGATAGGTATGCAGGTGGTCAGGTGTTTGACCAGGAAGGGACAGCTGTGACAACAGAGGGAGGATGAATAACTCAGCCGTGCTGAACATATCAAATGCTGTGAGATCAAATCAAAACTATACCCTGTGACATGTAACAAATTCTTTTTGTAACCACAGAAGGATCCAGTTTTAATTAACATTCAGTGCTTTTAATCAGCTGCTAAATCCCTGCACACAGGCACAGTGCAAGGGCAAATAATGGGTCCAATAGAGCTTGGGTGTATACTTGTTTTTGACTACACACATAAATGAAATGTGATACTTTTCAGTTCTGTATAGTAAGCATTGTACTTCTGAAGGACACCAATAAAGAAATTTGATGGATAAATAGGGCCTGCTCTAGAGTTTGGTGTGCACCATCAGTGCACCAGACAAAGATCAATTTAGCAATATGTTAATTTAAATAAGAGACAGCTTGCAATATCTGTGTTGACATCAAAACGATACACATTCATTCATTTCAGTGATGAATGCTATTTCGTAATGATTACAAGTTGACTAAAACTGGAAATTTGCAGTTCATTGCATTGCCTCCAAACAGAGTTGTGCGCATTTACGCATATGGCACAGCAACATTGACTAATAATTACCCCATCAGAGATCTGAAGATCAATCGGGAAATAGCAACAAATGACAATGTAGACTTTGTTTCCTTATTCAAAAAGGTGAGGTGTCACAAAATGCAAACATGTTCTAGCATGATTTCTTTAGCTAACTTTACGCACCTCCACCATGAATGGCTGTGCAGACATGGATTTACTACAAATCATTAATGACACTGATGATGTCACAAATACTGAGCAGGTAAAGGGGCACAGAGAATGATGGATAAGATAGCAAACCTGCTTACTCAAATATAAAGAATAAACCACTTGTGATGAGGATGAGGCCCAGAGTGAGGGGAAGGACGCCCCTCTGCCGGGCCACTATGATCCGTCCATCGCAGTAGAAGCGATTCTTTCCGGGAAAAACTTCCCATTTTCTCTTCGGTCTTTTCGGCTCTTTTTTCTTGTCGTCTCCGTGATGAGGCGGAGGGGTAGGGGTGGGTGTCGATAGTGCCTGTGGGTCGATTTGCTGATACTCGCAGTTTTTCATGATTTATTACGAAGTTTGCCTTCTCTGTCCCAATTCGGGCAACCGGGCCTCTCGGCCAGCGACCGACAGCATCACCAACCCCCCTTTACTTGAAAGCAGCCGAACGGAGCAAATGTCATTCCACGGAGAAAACATGCTAATCCTCCACCGTGGGTGTTCACTAAATAACACAGAGACATCATGTCCAAAATTACATCCATGTCACATCCTCACACGTAATTATTTTTCTTTAGTCCGTCACCGCAAGGACGATAATGCACTGCCCATCGTTAGCTTCGCATCTGCCAGCTCATCCAGCTGCGAAATATTTAGTAAACCCACAGCCACTGCTAGCTTGCTAGCTTGTTCCACTTGGTCATTTTAACGAGCCTTTGTGCTACCGTGCGGCGATTTTAAATTAAACGGAGCACACACTTAATTTTTTTCAATGCATATACAGCTCTTCCACCTCCAAAACATTCGTGCCAGACGGCTGTGAAGGAGTGCTGCCACAAAACAAGCCGTCCGATAACCCTGCCGTGTCAACACAATGAAATGTGTTTCCGGTGTCTTTCAAAACAAAATATCCTCCTAAACATTTTTATCATATTCTACTTGTAAACCATCTTTATAATGAAAATTGACAAATCAATCGACACATGCTGTATAAGAGTGCTGCGTCGTCGTGTATTTTCAGATATCTAATATAGTAAATTATAATTTTCCTTCCAAACAGTATGACGTCCGGTACTATTTCACTGGCTATTATTGACGCAACTTCACTGTAGATGAATTTA
>JAVQJX010201730.1:0-15377 GCA_036025115.1 Ambassis agassizii
CTGACAACGCTGCTGCTGCTGGTGGTTACTGGAATATCTGAGCTGAAGGGGGGGTCGCAGTCGATAACAGGAAGCTGAAAGTAACTACTGATGCAGCTCCCTAAAGACACACATTCACACGCACAAACAAACAGCTATTGACAGAAGGATGAAGCAAAGGGCCCCCTTGATGAGAGGCCCTGCAGTAGGCCTGTCTCCTTGCCCTCTCACACAGCAGGGTTAAAAACACTCCATGCAGGATGTGCACACACATTTACACACACTTGCATATGTGTTATGGGAAAGATACTACAAGGGAATCAGCGGCTGCGTTCCCTCTTTACCATTTTTCCACTTCCATATTTAACTTTGTGTTTGTCGATTTTTAGCCACCTCTTCACCTCTATATAGAGATCTTCAATGCGGCACTGAGTCAATGACTTCCCACATAAAACATAGATCAGAAAGAGACCCCCATGATACGACAAGGGGCCCCACACTCTCTTTGTATAAATCAAACTGCTCTAAACTCCCTGGAAAGCCAAGGCCCTGAGAAAAAGCCCCCTGAGTGGCTACGGAATGATATCCGATCCAGAAGGTTGGGGTGAGGCTATGCAGCTCTGGGAAGTGCACCCCCGCTCAGTTTGTCCCCAGTGTCCTTGTGAAGCTGATTGTCCCCGTCGGGTTAATTGGGAATTCCCTGAGCACAAAGCACTGATGAGAGCATGACAGAGGGGGAGAAAGTTTAAGTCGGGCCTTCCAAAGAAAACATGGCGGTGGGGATGTGGATGTGCACCGCGGGCCATGGAACAGTGACAGAGCCAAGCAAAAATAAAAATGTAAAATGTGTGTGTTTGGGGCAGTGGAAAGAAGCAGGGTGGGGGTGGCAATTCATCTGTCAGGAGGGAAATTAGGCGAAAGAGAGACACACACAGTTCTTGATGGAAAAAAAAAGGAACCCTTGTTGAGATGCTACAACTGTGGGGAGGAGAAGGGAGGAGGCGCTTCCTGTATTTACATCAGTCCACTTGTGGCACCCAGACTAGAGCGGTAAGACACATCGGACAAAGAGAGCAGAGGCAACCTGCTGCTGCCCTCTGCTTCAACTCACTCCACCACACACACAGACACAAGGTGAAGGGGGTTATCACAGACAGTGTTTGGAGAAGAGAGGAAGCAGTAAGGAGCATTTATCATGTCTCTCCCAGACCTGCAAAGCCAAGATGCATTCAAACGGCCCAAAACATGTAATATCAAATATCAAAGAATCTAAATGTAGTCTTTTTATTTCTTCACAGAACAAGAGAATTAAGAGAGAGAAAAGGTAAGTAAGACTTTAATGAGAGAGCAATAAAAGATAGACTTGACACAGGGGTAAAATTAGAGAGTGGGACATGGCTCTGTTGCAGGGAAGAGGCAGAAAGAGCAAAGAGGGAGTGAACAACTATTTCACATAACAGACAATCAGACTCCAAGACTTGAATGGGGTGTGTGAGGAGAAGACATGAAGTCAGTGGGGAAGAGCAAAAAGGGAGGACAGGCGTCGAGGAGTGATGGAAAATACAGAAATGTTAAAAAGTTTAAAATGTGATTAAAACATACTGCTACTTCTCTGGCTCGCATTGATGAGTTCCAGCCGGTGAGGCGGTAGCCAAACTCTCCGGACACTCCCGTAGCTATGAGACCCTGCAGCCCCACGACCCCACACGCACTTGTGCACACACACAAACTCCGTCTCCATCAAGTAGGAGAGCTGAGTGAATCAAAGGGAAAATAATTCACAGCTGCTCAAAGACTTCAAACAGGGGGCCCCTCATTCCCATCTGCACCCCCTCTTACCCTTCAAATGATCATAAATCATTCTCACTGTATCACTGTCTTTTATTTATGAAACACCCCGTAGGTCAGGGTCCCACACAACCGCAGGGCTGCAGCTACTGCTTCTTCCCCCAACACCCGGATATGACCCACTGTCGCTGAGGTAACCGTGTGTTTGTATGCAGGGGTCGGGGGCCAGGGGGGGGGCCAGCGTAGAGAGATGTGTGGACCCCCACACTCAGAACTGCAGCTATATATCCGCCTGGCCTCTGTCAGCCTCAGCTTTGATCAAGCAGCCATCAACAGTTCATTACTCTGCGGCCCGTCTTCCCTTTGCTGCCGCTTCGCACAAATGGCCTTGTCCCTGCTTTGCGGTTCGAGGAGTTTACACAGCCTAGCATAGATTGCACACACACACCCTCTCTCTCTCTCTCTCTCTCTCTCTCTCACCCACACACGTTCTTCTCTGGGTTTACACAGATGTGCACTCATGACCCTCTCTGACCTCTGCAAAATACTGCTGCATAGTGCTTCAAGGGCAACTCAAAGCATCCATCCAACTAACAAGCCAAAAAAAAAGAAGCTAATGCTACCTTAGGCATTTTGAAAAACGTTGCACAAAAACCACAATAGAAAGGAATGATGGAATGACGAACTTGTGTACTTTAGAAGCCTCACAAGATTTACGGAGTGAGAGGATGAGTGACAGGTCCATTCTTTGTCTGATTACTTTGCCCCATAGGAAGAACACACAGGGGAGGCTACATCCACACACACTCCTGTGCATGTTGAGATCCTATTTTTCTATTTCACAAACAAGTGCGGTACTGTTTCCTTTACTTCTGTCTGTGAAAAATCACTTGTTTTATGAGCAAGTCTGTCTTAGAAGCCTCAGAGCCAGAAACACTGAGGAAGTCATCAGAAATAATGGACACAGCTTGAGACAGAGATATGAAGGCGTGCAGGAGAGACCAGGACGAGGAGGTGAGAAAAAGAAGACAGAAGAGAGTCTGATGACAATATTAAAACCTCAGTGCGTTCTATAAATAAGATTTATTGTTATCACTTTTGTGGAGAAGAGAATGGAGAGAAAATGTGGGAAAATCCCTTTTAATGGAAAAGAAAAGGGAGCGCCAAGATGCTGGGATAGAGGGGAGTGAAGATGGTGTCAGTGAAAGTGCATAAGGAGGTGGGGCTGTAAGAGGAATGCTGAGAGTCTGAATACATGAAAAAGATTCACTCTTTATGAATTTTATGAAATCTCTTTCATGTATGCTTAGCCACACTCACATTTTTTCCTGTGTCCTTTTTAGACAACATAAAAACAAGCATGTGGAAAGACTTATCATACCGAAGCGCAACAAAAGTACTAAAAAGTGCAATAGAATGAGAAGAAGGTGACTTCTAGATCCTCCCTCAGGCTACTCCTCCTTAAAGTCACCTTTTTTATTACCCCACCTCTGAACTCTCTTTAAAGAAAGAAAAAATAAATAGGGATAAATAAATAATTGCGCATATGGACAAATGCATCATGGCGTGAGATGGAAAGACACAGCAGATGTGTTCTTTTCCCATCCTTGGCTTGCAATAGAAAAACAGGACGATCGTAGACAGGACGACATTTTTAGCTTTCTAATAAAGCACAAACTGAACCCCTATTCAGACTCACCACTGAAGGGACAGACAGGAAGAAAAAAAAAAACTTGGCATGAGACAATGTTTCTCACACACAATGTGGTGAATGTCTCCTGACCGGAGAGTGAGCCTTGACGGTTGACCTTTCCAGACGGGGGGACACGACGCCTCTCAACCCATTTTGCCGGCGGCTTGGAACCACAAGGAAACCCTTCCCACTACACCCCTGACTCACAAGTCTGTGTATGCACCCTTTTTTTTTTTTGCCCCACAAGTGTCAGAAGGGAGCGGGGGGACTGTTGGACAAAGCCGTAAGGATCACAGCATTCCAGGAATAGCTGAATCAAATCTTAAAGCGTGTCGTCGTCAGTGTCTCTGCGTCCGTCGCTGTGATCGCACACAGAGATCCCATTGACTCTGACAGACAGAGCATGCAGACAGACCGACAGACTGGGCTGTGCTGTATATCAGAGCACTCAACACACTATGAGTCAGCATTTCTAACCGTAAAAACTGTGTCCTGCATGCACTGCCTGTCTCCACACTATGACTAGAAGAGGAGGTGACAGCGAGTGCTCTCCTATCTACACTCAGATCTCTATGACCTGTGCCAGTGTGCCGAGGGGAGGAAGGCAGCGGCACACAAGATTGGTATTTGTTTTATTACTCCACCGCTCTATTGAGGCGGCATCTTCAAAGCCATGCATGAGGAGAAAGCAATGTCCCAGTGCCCATAGCCAGATCACACCGATTAAAGATACGATGAGAAACAAACACAGTCACGACTGTTCCAGGCTATCCTGTTTGTTCCCTTGAGTTGTCTCTTAACAGAACATTACTCCCATACCTCAGAACAGAGCAGTGTGCAGGCTTGTAGTGTAAATACATCTCAGCTCCAGCCACTGAGTCCTCACTGACACTGAACAGAAGGACGTGTTTTCAAACAATGCCGATGCCAGAGAAACCTCTAAGAGCAGTGCAACCCCCTCATTCTCTTTGTCTCACTGCATCCAGAAATGACAAAAAGGCCTAAACAAAGAAGAAGAAGCTGCACAGTGACATTCTCAAGATACAGGAGAGTGTTTTGCAAAGTGTGTGCATATGTATATGTGTGTCCACGTCCATTTTTAATCTTAAGAGGTCATTAATCTCTTTGAAACCTGACATTAACATTCCTTATTTTACTGAATGTTTGCACTGGCTGTTACTGTTTCTTCCTGTCTCTCTCAGATCTGGCAAAAAGCATCAATCTTAGGTCAATCCTTCAACAGATGTCCTGGTAGAAAGTGCCAACAACCTTTTCTCTCTGGCAAGGCCACTCTGGACTCTCACCAAACATGGGATAAAGTGATGAGGGTAGAGGCTGGTGAGAAGCTGAAATGGGAGGTGAAGAAGAGGGGAGGTGGAGGTGTAGTTCCTTAAGTGGCCTCTTGGAGTCACTTCCCATAGACTTTCACAGACGTGTACATTATAGTTACAGCGGTCCTTTGTCTCAATAGTCAATTTCCCCTTTCATGGTATCGACTTATTTCCTTGATACAGCTGGAATAATTGCAGCATTAATTGTCTATGCATCACCAACCAGGGAAAAGTTGTAAACGCTGTGTTCACACTCAGTATTCCCATTTTTACAGTCTGCACTAACCAGTTTTTCTGCACACTGATCAGCCAAATACTGCCAACTAGTTTAGTGCAAATCAGCACACATGATTCATTCATGGATCACTGGAAAGCTCAAGAATTCTTCCAGGTTTTTTTACACTTTTACACATAGTGTTTATAATTTTTGAAACCTGCCTGACATTCAGAATTAAAGTTTTGAATTTACCATTCAGAAAAACAACCTATTTTTCTTACCTTAACGGTGCGGTGGTGCTTGCGTGATGGATGACAGCGCATGTTGCTGGTGTTGCAGCAGCCTGTGCAGCGCTTCACCTCCACACAGGGCGGCCATATCAGAAAGTTGGCTGACGTGGGATCCACCTGGCTCCTGGGGATCTCAAAGATCACCGTCCGCGTCTTGCACACAGCTGGGACGGCTTCCTCAACTGGAAGAGAGAGACAAGTTAGCATATTTTTTTCCCCCCCTCTGTCATTGTTGTTATAGTCTGTCCTTTCCACTCACAGCTGACGAACACATTCTTTCCCTGCTCATTATTTGATGACTCACTTGATGTGGAGGTTCTTCATCTTTATCTCAGATCACACCCAACCTCCTTTAAGACTGTTAAGTAGACAAGCTATCCAAAAAAGCTGATCTCATATCAGCTAAGAAGCTTAGGAGTCGGCGAGACATAAAAGAGTACTCTTTTGTTCAGAGCCCTCACTGGGGTTAATGCAGCGTGACTAGGCCAGAAATCCTTTATGTCCACTGGTGGGAAATCTAATAATGGCCTTTGACCCTCCTGGGCACAGTGAAAAAAAGAGGAAGCCAGTGGGCATTCATGTCACATTTAATGCTCTGACAGGCACTCAAACCTAAAGATTGTGTACAGTAAGATACCATTATGTCGTAAAGCCGATATGTCCATCATGTACAGAACGTGACGGCTCTTGCAGACAGCTGCCAAAATGCTATCATACACATATACATATACATATGAAATACGACCAGGCACTTCATCCTGTGTTGCTTTTATGAAGGCTGCGCTGCTGGGAGAGATGTGAAGAGCCCGCAGCCGACCTTAACACACACACACTACATGGTATTCTCCACGCCTTGATCAGATATCGTACCGCGTGGCGTTTTTATGAAGAAATCTGACTGAGAGCCCAGGCGAGCTGCAACTTGAACCCTGAATGCCTGGAATTTCCACGCTCAAGGATATATTTCTCTCCTGACGCGTGTGTGTTAGATCTACAAGCCTCGGGCCAATTAAAAGGCTTCATGTCAGACGTCCTCGTCAACCTCATCGCAGCAGCTTTCTCATGATTCCTTGATTGCCATAAATACCGGGTAGATGTCTTCATTAGGGGTTCAAAGAAAGCCACTAACTATTAGCTTTGTTTGAAATTAGTGTAAAGTGATCGGTTTCATCTCCTGGGAACTCACATAACAGGGGTTATATTTAAGATACGAGTTATTTTTAGGGCATTTTGACACTGTAATATTGTGTGTCAAGTTGTTATATGTGTGTAATCATGATGCAACTGCTTAGCAACACGGCGAAGCATATTGAGTTCCTTTCAAATCAGGCTCACCGATGCTCCTCTTGCGTCGGCTGTGCAGCTGGGAGCTCTTCAGGTCGTTGTAGTAACCATGATGACGAGTGTAGTTCTTGTGGTGGTTGTTGTGGTGGTTGTTGTGGTGTTTGCGGTACTTGGTCTCCTCGATAACATCGTTTCCCGTACCTCGTCAAAACAGAAGGCCACCATATTAATGACGTCACACAGAAAAAATAACAACCAATGAAACAGATGTGAGCGTGTAACCGCCACTGCAGCAAACAAGCCATGTGTTAGTCACACAGTCATAATGACATGGTAACCTCCTTGTGCTTTATGTTTGATTCCCAAGAGAGTTCCCTTCTGGTAAGTCTGGCAAACAAGGGCAACTCCTGATGATGTCATCAACTAAGGCACACAGGCATGACTGTGTAATTGCAATCTTTTTGTGTGTATCAGACTTCCTGACACATTTTTTTTAACTTTCCCAGCAGGAAGAAGTAAGTAGACACAGGTGAATCAGCATTGCTCCTTCAAAAACAACCAGCTCTCTCAGACACATGACAGGTAGTGCTCAGCCACCATTATTGCAGTGCCTAATTAGTGGTTCTTGTCTCTCATTTACCTGAAAATGTTTGCTTTTTCAATCATTCAGTAGCTTGGAAAAGTGCATGTTTTGTTATACTGCCATGCTAAAAAAAAATCCCTTCCAATGTAGCTGCTTCAGCTCTTTGACAGTCACGGCCATCTGATAACACAATGCTTGTTTTGGTCCCCGCCCACAATATAAGATTACCCAAAAGTGCTAGACCAGCAATAAAATAATAAAGCTTGTCTGCCCTCTGAGGACTGTTTGCTAAGTGGGTGAGTCTGTACCTGTCTATAGGTACAACATTCACATTCACCGCACCTGGCTACCACAATCCGACACCTGTACATATAATGTAAACACAAGCTCACGACGACGTAAACTCCTCTCATTATCCTCCATAACATGCTAAAACCCCAATGTACACCAGCGCAACAAAGCTCAGCCATAGGCAAACACATTCCACTCATCCAGCGCCTTTGTGCTCTGACCAGAAGGATTTCCACTTCCTATACACCTCAAGGGCTGCTTGTTTATTTGCTTTTTGATTCTTTTTTTTCCCAGCTCTGTCAGCTTTCAGTGAGAGTTGAAGGCATTCCCTTCTTGTATGTCGTGCAGTCACTCACACAGCCAGTGACCCAGAACCAAAGGTTCACAGGAGGGAAGTGTTGACTGCAGCTATAGAGACCAGCAAAGCAGTCATCCTCATGACCTGTGTGTTGAAACCTGGTCAGGTGGATGTATATTGTGATATCTGGGTGAATCTGCTGCATTCAAACACAGTGCAGTCACTGTGCATTTTCTTACTTTGCCCTACTTCTAAAGCAGGAAGGAGTGAGGGAGGCTGTTGCACGGATGGCCACCAGTCTGACAGGTAGGACATAAAGAAGCCTTTTATAGACTCTAGTTGTGACACAATAAAAAGGACTTCTTCTGTTGTTTGTTTTCCACAGAAAACGCAATAAAAGATGTGCTGGAGGAAAAATGAGGTAAGAAGAGAGAAATAAAGGAGGAGTGAGGGGTTTGCTCCTATGCAGGTTCCAGGTGACTAATAACACGTCCAAAATGAGACAAGAGAAAAGAGGACGTGAGAGTCTCTCACCATGAATCAGGCTTTCATGACTGGCAAATTACTCCCTCCATTAGCCGAGGGCTTTGACTCCCTCCCCTTTTACTCCTCCTCCTCTCTTTCTTTCTCCCTCTACTTGTGCAAATAGCCAGCATGTTGTTGCCTTGCTGCCTCCATAATTCACTCCTCCTTGTTTTATTATTGTCAACAGTTACATGGTTGAGTTGACAGTGTATTAGTTTGGGTCAACAGGTCCCTTCCTGTGGGTGTGAACATCAAGTAGGAAGCACAGTACCATTTGGGACAGTCACAGCTTAATGCTGCCAACTGTACACGAGGTAAACACACTGCCAGATTGCACAACAACTAGAGGCTTTTTTTTCCTGAGTGAAGCAGGAACACAGCCTCCACTTGCTCCCTCCTGCACCTCTGCCCCACTCCAAGAGTCAGGTTCCCTTTTCTGTCAAAGTCCTTCACTGAAAGAGATAAGAGCAGGCAGGCAGGCAGGCAGGCAGGCGGAGGGGCCACCTTGAGAGGGAGATGGGGATAGAGAAGAGAGGATCACCTCAGGGGCCAGACAGCCATCTGCAGACTGCAACAGGGTCATCTCATCTGTCAGTCAAAGCTGAAGACACCGTTGTTGCAAAAAAACAAAACAAATGCAAAGAAAAAATAAAATCCTGCACGTCTTCCTGTCATTCCTACCATAACCATTCTTACTGACATGTTGTACTTCCAGACAGAGAGCCTTCTTTCTCCAGCCTATACTGTCCTAACCATCTGCAACAAAAGCTCTGAAAATACCCCTCTGGCTGGCGTCAAAGATCTTTTAATGGGCTGGCCAGGGCCGCCAAGCTGGCCTCAGACAGATTTATGTCCTCGTAATAATAATCAGCCTACTACTGTTACCCCGCAAAACATTACTCTGTTTGAAGAAAGTCATGTTAATTCAATTATAAACACCTCTTCTCATGCTAGAGGCGTCTATTTTGGGCAGGCAGAGTGATCACTGATGAAGAGCGCTGGCTGCTTTGATTGCAAATTAATAAATGAAACACAGCGATGACATAGTGCCATTAGGCATATTGATACGTCTTTAAGAAAACGCACAGAAGAGTCTTAATTCTGCTTTGCTGAATATAAGATTTGAGGTGGCTAATGAGGTATGACCGGCGAGGCATCTTACATCATTAAAGCAAATTTAGTCATTTCCATCAACAAATCTTTATGAGAGAAGCCCTGAATTTGATATACGAGCAGGGCCTGTGTAAATAGAGGCTCATGTGAAGGCAACCAGATTCCACCAGTGTGCTGTTGTAACTTAATCTAAGACGGTCTGAGACAGACTTGCCCCTCCTTCCAACCCCCAGCACTGCAGCAGCAGCAGAAGAAGAAGCAGAACCTGAAGCAGGAGCCTGTCTCTGTTTACAGGACAACAAATGTGGCAGTGTGGCTACAATAAAGCCGCTTCATCTCAGCTTTGTAACATGTGTACTGTAAATGCACCTGTCGTGGTTTAATGCTTTTATCCGGTCAGCACAGCAATCCTTTAGACCAGACTAGAGTGCAGAATGTAAACAGAAGAATATGATATGCCTGTCTATCAAACTGATCTATAAATGAGTCATCCAGCACTGACCATTCTGTGGGTTTAAAATATCTTTAGAGAGAGTTGTTATAAATAGATTATGGGATTTAGCTGTCATTTTTCACTCCATCAACAAAAGCAATTTGTCATCTAAACATCATGCAAAGATTTCATTGATAAAAGTATCAAGAGGCAGAATTTACCTACGGAGTCAATCTCCAGTAGCCGCTGGAGGTCGCTGATGCTGTGGATTTCACTGTGGGACAGTCGGTCTATCAGCTCCTGGGGAAACTCCACTTCCTTTAAAGAAGGGAGGAGGAGGAGAAATCAAACAGAAGATGAAACGTTTGAGTGAGTGCTAGTGTGTATAAATAGATCTTAAAGGTTCTGAGGCAACCAAGGAGATCATTTTTAATTATGTGCCAACAAATGGCCATGAATGTGGAAAAGATGGCGCGGAAGCGACTTTAGATACATGCAGTTAAAGTTATGTTTTTCAGCGGAGAAAAGCTGTTGAAGACAATAGTCACATAAGGGGTTTTATTATTGTAATGTTGCTGTGGAACTTCTGTAAAATTCTTCATTTGGAATAATGTGTATTTGCCGTAACAGTTGTGTTGAAAGAAGCATTACAGTCCTCTGTTTCTAATGACTGGGTGCCTGAGTGACTCTTGTGTGTCCGTCTGAGCGCAGCGGCTTCACACTTTGCACTTGTTGCGCTCCTGCAGGCAGGCAGCTCAATTTGAGCAAAGCCGTGCAGCCTCACAGGAACAGAGACTATTTATATCCCCCGGAGCGGTTCCCATGAACGCGCTTTGCCCTGTTGGCTTCAGGTTGACTAACAAATTTGGCACACACAAAAAAAACGCCAAAAATAACCGTAATGAAGCTTTTACGCGTCCAAGTGCAGACGCTGCGTTTGTTCTCAAAAACGCGCAGTCAGTGCACCTCATGTGGTGAGCCCGAGCTGTTTGTGCGTAAAATGGATTTATATCGACGCTGTGCTTAAAATAGCCTCTTAATCTAAACCGCCCCTTTTTATTTACTTAATAAAAATGAAGACATGTTTTAAAGTATGTTGGCTCCATGTGCTCAGATTATCTCCTAATTACAGGCTTAAATCAAAACTTTGTACTTTTATTTCTCTGGAGATTAAGTGTGTTTGTGTGTAGCTCTTGGAGACTCTGTGGACCTTTGCACCTTGAGAGGAATAAAAATGACTCAGGGCCCAACAATCTCAACCTCTCTGTCTGCACGGTGTAACTTTACCTCAGCGGCGGCCAGCAGCAGGTACGTCGTCCACAGCAGGAAGTAGCAAAGTGCGGCTCTCATTTCCCTTTTAATTTAGAATGAACCCCGAACACGAAAAAGGTGTTGCTGCTTTGTAGGAGCCCCAAAGTCGCTCCTGGCCCCAGAGGATCCACAACCATCCCCTCGGGGCAAAGAAAACCGGAGTGTCAGCGCAGCGCAGCGCAGTTCAGTCAGTCAAGACGCACTTGCTCGAGACTGTGAAAGGCTGAGGAGTTGATTCTTGTTATTATTCACATTGGAGTGCGTCCTCTTGAACAAGCCCCGTGCTACCGATCGGCATAGTTCCTCAAGCGCGAGCGAGACAATCCAAAGAAACGAGCCTGACGCGCATTGCACTTGTCCTTCAGGAAAAAAAAAAACAATACTACACCAACTTTTGCCCAGTTCAATGAGATATCAAACAAGACACGCGGCTCACACTCTGCTTTAGGAGACTGTTACGCAGGACAGGATTAATACGCACAGCTGTTTCTCTAAATGATATTACATAGTCCTAAAAAATATAATCCAAATCAGCAGATGCCCTCAGAAAATCACAGGAGAGAAAGTTGCCCGTGGTGTGCTATCCTCAGCTCTTGTTGCAGCGGTCTGTGTGTAGGACTGTGGAGTGAATGGTGTCAGAGCGCCTCTGAGCCGCTGGATATAGAGAGCCAGCAGCTTCGTGCCCGTTGCGCCTCCCCCTCGCGTTTTGGTGATCGTGCATCTATTCAGCAAGGGGGAGCTGGTTGGTTGGTTGGATGACTTAAGACTCAAGAGCACGTCCCCCCTCTCCTCATACCCAATATACTTGTGTGTGTCTGTGTATATATGTGTGCTTTGCAGCTGAAAAGAGCCTATCCAAAGATCTGGACTGTAATTGATATTGATTATGGATGCAATGGTCAAATACAATAAAAAAAAAAAAGGATAAGGATATTCATGGAATTCCTGACTGGGGTGGTGGTGATGTCATATGATAAATGGGGTTGATGTGCTATGATTATAAAGATAGTGATCCCAGTGTATTTGTATGTAATATCTGGATGTAATATTATCAAAAGCAAGCAAGATGGTATGGATAATGGCAATGACCGTGTATGTGTGCGATTTTTAGACGCAGGAAGCAACTACTTAACTGCAGGTTCACAACAGACTGGTCCTAACTTGTTGTTAGGAAGCTGGAGGTGGTGAGGCGCTGTGATGGAAGGTCTGCTAGAAAAGCCTAAGGGCCTGATAAAGGAGACGGGAGGAGAGACACAGACAGACCGACAGCATGCGCACACACACCCAGAGGTGACAATCAGCAGGGAGCCATAGGTCAGCCAACCAGGTGGTCCGTCCTCCACCTTGTCCATTCAGCTGCATCGCATAGCACAAGGCCGGCCTGAGGGCTGGAAAGGCTGCACAGACAAAGCACAGCAGCAGATGTTGGAGCAATTAATATG
This sequence comes from Ambassis agassizii, assembly GCA_036025115.1. NCBI lineage: Eukaryota > Metazoa > Chordata > Actinopteri > Ambassidae > Ambassis > Ambassis agassizii. The sequence continues at coordinate 12,579 of JAVQJX010201730.1, forward strand.
GTTGTTTAACAGGCCTGTGTAGTTCATTCAAATATTTTTATCATAAATTTCCCTCTGCTGAAGTCATTTATGTGACATGTTGAAGTCTCTTTGTAACAAAAAAAAAATCCAAACTAAATAAGCATTAAATGTATGTGATGCTGTAGGAAAGTGACTACGACTGACTGGTGACATCACGACCCCTGAACCATGCTGTTGTCATGGCGACATCACAGGTCAGCCTCCCTGTCTGGATGCGCACTTTCACTCGTGACTCATGTTTGTTGTAGGTTTCTCATCATGCTGCAGCAGCTTTTCTACACATGGACCGAAAACATGAACCTTTAAGAGGAGGAGGCCCCACATCACTCTCTTCTCTCACTCCTTCCTTCATTTCTGTGTGTGAGCTATGAGGCAACATGTTTACTGGCAACTGAGGCCTGTGTAACCTAACAACATTAATCCCATTAAATGATTTTATAGATGCTGGCGAACAGTAAATCTGGCCATAAAGACTCTGAGGAGAAGACGTTATGAGTGAGGTGATGACTCCCGTTTTGCCCCTGAGCCACTCATGGTTCCCACTGAGACATGCACTCGGGGAAAAAGGAACATTTTTTTAACAATGTGGTGGTTATGAGTTGGATGGCCATCTGTTCCACAAGCAGGAGTTGTGACCTTATCATTTTTAAAGCTAGGACAGTAAGATTTTATTTCAAATATATGTTTTTATAGTTTGAATAAACCAATGAAAATGGGAACACACAAAGCAAGTGTGGAGAAAAACAGAAGGAAGCTTCTTCATCAAAAACCACAGCCTCAGTAATATGCCTTTACAGGATGATTGACAGGTTTGTCGCCCACATACACGCAGATCTCCTCTTTGTACAAGTCAGCATTTTAGACTTCCAAAAAGTGGTCCATAGCAGCAGCAGCAGCATCAGTGTCAGAACGTCAACCACTGTGCACTCCTTCGACTTGATGAAGAGGTGAATAGGGCGGCTGTCAGATGACACATTCCTGGATGGCAGCCATCATCACGGTGGACTTGTGGGCGGAAGCATTGTTCTGGTGGAACTCTCCTCACTCCTCTCGTCAGCTGTGCCATATTGAATCTTCCACTTTGCAGCACTTTCTTTGCATCCAATAAAACAGATGTCTTCAGAAGATGATGGCATTTTACAAGAGAAATCTTTCAGTATCATTCTCACAAATGGCAGACTGGCCACCATCATATAAAGTAATACTTTAAACACTGAGATGTCATTAGTGTTATTATCATAGCAATACTGGGTCAGCCCTAAAACACTAAGATAAAATCTAAAGTCTAGACACATTTCCAGCAGTGTTCCTTTTTCCTTCACAAACACATTATCATCCGGCTCAACTTGATCCCAGTTGAGCTGAACTCTGACCCTGCAATGAAATCAGAGGATCTCACACTTCAATGTGCAGGAGAATCATAAAAAGATAGCAGAGCTGACAATAGAAACTCAGCACATTGATAGGCTGCATATGCGTGACAGTTATGATACGGTCACATTTCCCTTTCCAATTAAAGTGACTACATCTTTTCCATTGGGTATCCCCGTTCTATGACACCTCATAATGTCAAAGACCGAGTGGATTGCCTTGCAACAGAAAAAACAAATACAGATCTTAACCTGGTGTCTCCCTCAGCGCCGCCCTACATATCATGAGCGCACATGAGTCATGGACACAGGGAGTAAAGCAGGCCCTTTGTAGACTACAGAGTGATCTCCTCCCTCCTCCTCAGGGTAGAATTAGCCTCTGCTAACTAAAGCTCAAACCACCTCATCAGTGTCTGTGATGACAAAGTCGATGCCATTAGTGGCTTGTGTCTTGATCTTTTTTAGTGTGTTATTTGACACAAGCTCTTGTAATAGACCCATTAGAAGAAACAGCGGTAACATTTATGGTCAGGTTACTCATGCACACACACACACACACGGGTAAATAATTCAGGTGAAATTTCCCAGGAGCAAAGGTACATTCCAGCGGCTGGTAGCAATATAGATTGGAAATTATCCAGAGCAGAGTGCATATCCAGGGCAACCTCTGTGCTCATAAACAAGCAGTGGCACAGTACACACACACACACATGTTTAAAAGGCTTCTACAGCAGCAAAAAAGAGGAGAAAGTACAACATCCATACTAACAGCTGCTCTTTTTATAGGGACGATTACTGGCAGCCATTTACAAGACTTCATCTCTCGAGCAACCTGAATGAAATCTTCTGTGGCGCCTCCCTGCTCCTCTTTTCACCCCTCTCTTTTTAAGGCGCTGTAGGTGTGCAGCCATTCAGGGGTCACAATAACCAACTGCTTTTTTCATAAGTCACAACATGCAAATAAAAAAAATAAAAAAATCCTACACGTTGTATACATAAATGAACAAAAGCGACGTGTATGCGGGGCAGAAGTCCAGCTGCAACACATTAAAAGCTACAGCAGCACACTTGAGTTGTGAAGGGACCGTGGCATCCTCTCTGTGTGATCTCCAGTCAAAGCTGCTGCAGTCATAACTTCGTACTCTACCAGGAAAGACATCCTCAGAGAGCTAGAAAAAAAGGTGAAAAGAAGAGAGAAAATACAGAGAGCACGCTGGAAGAAATCTGATTTTTACATCCAGGGAACATCAAGCATCAGCTTCAGATGTAACGCAGAGGAAATCCCATCCACATTAAAGGGACAGTTCATCCTAGAAATATGAGATTAATATATTTCCAGTAGTGCTGTAGGTTGGAGACACTTTCCTTTTTTTTTTTTTTTAGCAGTCTCTCCAGAACTGTAATTCAC
>JAVQJX010201784.1:0-12173 GCA_036025115.1 Ambassis agassizii
AATAAATAAATAAAACTTTATTTTCAGTAAAGAATTATATACAATATTCACAATATTGCATTCCATACTGTTTATAATAAGAAGAGTCAAACAAAAAGGCGATTCAGGCCCACAGATAAAAGGCTTCATTTGTATTAACAGAGACAACCGTACAGTCCTTGACATGGATTGGACATGTAAACATGTTAATCTTCAAATTTATCCACACACAATTAAAATAAGATCCCTATTGTCGGGATACAAAAAAGGTCAAGATCGTCAGTCCGGAGGTTTGAGGATCGCTGATTGCTTCCAGTAAATTAATCTGAGCAACTAAAAATCCCACAAAACCCGGGATTAAGTTGCACATATTCATTGTAAAAACCAGAAATCAAGTCAAACAGATGCTGAGGAGGATCTGAGAGGATCAGACTGGGAGGTTTAAGTAGTGATTTCAAAACCAAAAAGTGCATCAGAAACACTGAACTGTATTTAATTAGAGGGAGAACAAAACACCTTCACAGAAAGTGAGCAGACTTCCTTTTTTTCAGAAAAGAAATATCAATGATGATCCCGCAGAACGTCCTGTACGTCTGCCGTCACAGCACTCAGGGGTCCATCTTCTCCTGCTTCTTAAAGAGCTTCATGAGCTGGTGAAACCTGTGAGCGATCTGAGGGAAGATGAGACGGTTACTGAATGTAATGTAATGATTCAGGATTCACCAAAGAAGAAGAAGCTGTTTGCTTACCTGCCCTGGCGGCTTGTTAAGCTTCTCTGACAGGGCGGAGAAAGTCTCACGTGAAGCTCCTTTTGTCTTCAGGTCAATCAGAATGATTCGGTCTTCTTCTCTGGAGGAAGGGAAAAACAAAGATGAAGATAAGCTCCACCTCTTTTGCCCATATTTGGCATTACTAGAATTCGAAATAGTCACTAACCTGGTCCACGCTATCACCACCTCGCCCTTCTTCTTGACGAGGTTCTTGGCAGACAGGCTGTTGGGGGACAGAGAGCAGGACTCCTCGTCCTCCCTCATCACAGGATCCTGTGTGCTCTCCTCTTCCTCCTTTCTGGACCGCTTCACCTTTGATTTCCTTTGGTGCTTCTTCCTTTTTCTGCCCGAGCTCGTCTGTTCCGTCTCCGCCGAGCTGCTGGTTTCCTCGCTGACCGTGAGGCTCTTCTGTGATTCGTCCTTTTCGGAGTCTGAAACGTGCGACCGCGGTGTCTGGCTCTGATGGTTTGTGTCTGCGTCGGAAACAGACGCAGCTGGTTTACGAGGACTGATCCTCCTCTGTGACTCACATAGAGGAGAGTTTGAAGGACTTTTTTGAGGTGTGCGTTCTTCTCTTTGACATGTGACTGTGGAACAATCAGGGCTGCGAGACATGTCTTTCATATTCTCATGAGACTGAGGATTATTTGGGGACTTCTCAGATCCTTCTGAGGTGTTCTGCTGAGATTCTTTTTTGTGGGATGGACTGTTCTGTAGTGTTAAGACATGGGTGTCTGGCTGACTGGTTTCCGCTGCGCCCTCTCCGTGCTGCTGGTCTTCTTCCGTCAGCGTCTCGTCCGCAATCAGCGTCACATCCGCGCTCGTGCTCGCCTGACGAATCTTCACAATGAAGTGATCGTTGGACTTCTCCATCACCAGCGCCTGCATGGGCACGTCGGGCTTGAAGATGAAAGGCGTGGCGAGCGGCTCGGACGGCACGCTGCTGCTGCTGTTGGTGCTGCAGCAGCTGGAGTTGTCGGTATCCAGGGCCAGGTGGATGTCCTGCTCCGTGGCGTCCTCGCCATCCAGCAGGGCGTCCTCACTGATGTGAGCGCTGATGACGCTGTCAGGAGTGGACATGATGTGCATGCTCATGCTCGACGGCTGCAGGAAGCTGAGGTGGCTGTCGGACTTGAGAGGCGATGGGATGGTGAGGGACACGGCCAGGTCTTCAGCTAGAATAGAATAGGACTTCTGTGCGGGGAGGCTGCCTCTGTGCTCTGATGGGACTTCTAACAGGCAGCTTTCATCAAATAAATCCGGATTCAGCTGGACCTGGTCTTTCTGGCGCGGGGACAACATCCTGCGAGGAGAAATGCTCGACCACGTCGTAATCAGCTTGGATGGCGTATCGAACTTGTTTGGTGAAAGCAGCTTAGATGGGGAGTCGAATTTGGATGGCGTGCTGATGCTAATAAATCTTTCTCCGTCCTTCCTCGGCGTACCGATGGACCAGGACGCGTCGCCTGCAGTTATGCCGCTGCTTTCTAACAAGTCGGACCCTTGGAGGAGACACTTGAAGATCTCCCCCATTTGAGAGTCTCTCACCAGGGTGAATGTTAAACTGGAGGCTTGCTGCTCCGTGAGAAGCTCAAAGTCGGTTTTGTCGAGCAGAGAGCCGTTTTGAGAGACCAATAAAGACGAGATGCCGTTTTTCTCTGGAGTTGCAGGAGGGTTTTTGCGAGGAAGGAACTCCACCACAGTCTTTGTACTTGGCATGTCGGCATTCCTGTCTTTTCCGATGTGTGTGATCCGGATGTCTTTACCTCTGCTTCCAAGTCCGGTTTTGTAAGGAACCACGGGACACGACATGGTTCTCTTCAGACCGGCAGGAGCTTCCTTCTGTGGCCTCTTTGGAGACGACTGTTTGGGTATGTTCTCGTCTCCACTGGACCTCCTGTCTTGAGGTTTCGCTGGTTTGCAAAAGCTCTTCAATGTTGTGTGGATGTCCTTAAACAGGTAGCTGATCTGAGCGTCTACAAAGTCCCACAGCTTCTGCTTCAGGGCAACTGCTTGCTGTTCAAAAATGCGTTTCACGATACCGTTATTTGACACTTTGCTGAACACGGATGTGATCAGTTTCCTTAGTTTGGACTTCAGCTCTCCTGCCTGACCGCATATTTTACCAAAATCAGCACCATCCACGAACTCTAAAAAGGACTCCTGGAAATTGTCCATCACACCATAGAAGCTCTTCTTGGGAAAAGTTTTGTGAAGCTTCATGTACTTCTTTCTGATCTCAGCACGGACCAGCCTGAACGTCTCCATTATTTCCTCCACGGTGGAAAAAGACGTTTTGCTAGCTGTGGGGCAAACGGTTTTAAAACGACTTTTGGGACTCCGTGTCGACACACCAGCTGTTTCTTTAGGAGCAGCACGCCTTTCTTCACATTTCCTCTTTGCTGACAGACCAGCAGACTTGGGGCTTGCTTTGTTTCTGACCGGCGGTGTCAGCTTTGCCCTCTTGGTTGTAGGAGCAGGTGAACTGGTGGCCGCCTCGTCGCTTTCGCTTAGAATTTCTCCTTCCTCCAGGTCTGTTTCGGAGAGACTTGACGGCACATTATCCGCCTGGTTCTGAGCGTCACTTTTAGCAGGATATTTGTTCTCTTTGTTTATATCCAACTTTTTTGCGTCTGCACCCACTGCTGTGCTGGAAAACTCTGCAAAGAAAGACAATAAAATGAGAGAAGACTATTTTTTCCCCTAAATTCATTCAAATCTTTGCCATGCTTACCTCTCTGAAGGCTCTTGACATGGCCCGGCTTGCCATGCACATGCTGCAGACCTCTCTTGGTTATCCGTATTGGGCTCCTCAGCGGGCTGATGGCATCAGGGATTTTTTTCAGATTACTCAGTGTGCGCATCATGGAGTCCTCATCATGCAGTAATGGCACAGAGCCCGGCTGACTCTTCTCGTGTCTTTTTATAGGACTGACGCTCTTCTTGGGTGTGACTGTGAGCTCAGAGTAGCTCTCTGGTAGTGTCTTGTCCTCCGTCGTGCTGCTAACTTTGGACACTCCGATGCAGCCGGTGGAGGAGCTGGGCTCGGCTGTGACGCCGCTGCCATCGTTGCTGTCTTCGTAACTCTGCGTTAAAACATAAATGGCCTCCTTTAAACTCAGCCCCTCCTGTGGGACAGACTCCAGGCTGATTGTGCTGGATACAGCATCAGAATCTTTAGGACCATCTTGTGTATCGCAGCTGGAAGTGGATGAAGCAGGAGGACAGACTGGAGGCGGGACAGTGGGTGAAGTTTCCTGATTGACCTTTTCAGCCACGTCTTCTGGCACCTCCTTTGGTTGTGGTGGAACATCCTCTGTGAGCCTCCCTTCACTCGAGTTGAGTGCAGCGGCTTCTGTAACAGCAGCAGGATTATTTTCAGGTCCAGCTTTTCTATCATCATTGCTTGTTTCCTGCTCAGGAACGCTTTCAGATGTGCTGCAGGGATCTGGACTACATGGTGCTCCCAGCAGTTCACACTCGGCTACCTGGCTGGTTGAGACCAGACTGGGTTTATCCTCATTATCTCTTGGACTGTCCACTGCTTGTAGAGAACTACTTTCCCCTGGCTGCATTGTCCGATTATCTGCATTATTCAAAGGTTGGCTCTGAGCTGAGGTAGACTGGACTGGATTGTCAACAGCAGGAGTTTCGCTCGAGCTTTCGTCCTTTTCTTGGACGTCTTTCATGTCATCATGTTGCTCAGAACTTGAGGGTTTGGGGTTATCTGGAGTCTGTTCAGCAGCATCTGATCCTGCCTCTAAATCACTGTTATCTGCTTCATCAATGACACACATGTCCTCCATGTTAGGCAGAGATTTGTCCTCATCTGGTGGGGTTTCCACATCCTTGTCCACTGGTGTGAGGTCATCCTGGCTGCCATCCATGGGCAGACCAGGCTTCTTAATTGGTGATAGAGTAAGATTTAATGTTTCCATAAAACACAGTTTACGATTTGGACCATTTTCCTCGACAACATTTTTCTGAGCCGTACTTGGCTCTTCAGGTGGTCTTTGTAAGTCCTCGGGCGTCTCTTCCTGTCTGTCCTTACTGCAGTCATCTGGTTTAACTTGACCCTGTTCTTTGGATCGCTGCTTCTCTTCCTCTTTGTGCTTCTCTTCCACAGTGGTCTTGTACTTTCTGCTGGTTTCACCTTCACACCGCCTGTCCACATTCCTGTGATGATCCCTCTGTCTTTGTCCATCATGATCTTTGGAGGAGTCACGATGGCGATGCTCAGAGGATCGTTTCCGGTCCTTGGAACTTCTGCTATGTCCATCACTAGTCTTGATCTTCCTGTGCTCGTGGGTATTGCTTTCTTTTGCACTACTGTGTTCAGAGTCCGATGTGGGTACCTTGACTTTATCCAGTCTGCGCTCCCGGCTGCTCCCCTTCCTGTCCTCAGAGGATGGTGCACCGTGTAAAACGTCTGGTGAAGAGGTTTTAGCCTCGTCTGATCGGTGGTGCCTCCTGCTCTTGTGTGACCCAGAGTCGTGCCTTCGTTCAGTCTCTTTGTCTGCTCTGTGAGACCTGCTTTTCTCATGAGCATGACTGCCTCTGTTTGGACTTCTGTGTCTCCTGTCCATAGATTCAGATGAAGACTGACGTTTTTCGTCCCTGTGTTTGGACTTGTGTTTTTCCGATTCAGTCCGTTTCTCGGCTACTTCGCTGTCTCTTTTTGGATGGCTGTGGGAAGATCCTTTTGAAGGCGGATCTCTGGGAAGCTGGTCGCCTCTGGGAGGTGAGGCAGGTAGTGGTGGAAGAGGTGGAGGAGGACCAGATGGCGGAGGAGGAGGAGATGGAGGAGGCGGCGGCCTGCTTGTAGAGCTGATGGTGGAGTTTCGACTGTAGGAATTTGGATCCCGTATATTATTCACGTGTGAATGATGTGGACCTTTTATTGACCTGGAGAACCAGACGTGATTATTGATTATTTCCGCCATGTGCACTTTATGCATCAAAGTAAAACACATAATACCAAAACATACCTTTGATTCAGCCTTTGGATCTCTGCATCTTTTCGTGCCACTTCCTGTCTAGCAGTTCGTAAAAGTGCAGAGATGTTCTTTTTGAGGCAGCAGTTCTCAGAGCTCAGCCCTGTGTTCTGTTCATAAGAGAGAGAGAATGAAGCTTAACGAAGCTGAACAGCATCTGTGCAATCATTTATAACAAAAAAAGACAAACCTGCATCTCCATTTGTTCCAGCCTCCTGCGCAGCTCTTTGATCTGATTTTGAGCTGCTTGAAATCTGGCCTGTAACTGCATTATAAAAAAAAGAAAGAAAGAATATAACACATTTTATTTTTACGTGTCACTGCCAGAGGAAAATCTTGCTTAATCTGGATTGTCACTAGTTAGCACTCTAGTTGCTATGGTAACCCCCTGTTTCTCCTTGTTAAAGTGGGCCAAAACTGTGATGCAGATACTTTTCCAAACTCAAAAACAAGTTTAAGTGCAGCCCTTTTTCACAGAGAAAAGGTCACACTTTATAACACGTTTGCTTATCCACAAGAAGTAAACCTGGTGTATGCTTCAAAAAACAAAACAAAAAGACGCTGTTTTGACCAATCAGAGGTGTGGCTTTGTTGTGCCGGCTCACCCTTTGACCACTTCCCCTGTTTTTAACCAGGCTGTGTGAAATGGTGCTAGTGTGACTAACCACAGGCTCAAATGAAAAAGACAAAGCATGCGAGATCTCACCTCATTGTATGAGGACTGTCTGCTCTGGTGTTCCTCTGTCACAATGTCTTCATACAGATCCATCGACTCTTTCAGCTGAGAACCAGCTGGAGATGATTCCTCTGTCATGAACAAATGGACATATGATTGTATCACACTGTAATAATGAATTACTGTGGCAGATCAAAACATGTATGAGGATTATTTACCTGCGTTGCTGCTAAATCCAACATCCAGTCCATCATAGATATCCACAGAATCTTCATTGGTCCCATCAGGCACCAACACTGTGAATATTAAACGTATGTATCATGTTTATATGATGATATAATTATTATTTCAGACACAGAATGTGTGCTAGATTCTTCTCTCCGGATTAATATGTGGTTATAAATCGACAGTAAGTGAATCTTAATATTACAGTCGGTGTGTTTACTTACGGCCAGAAGCATCATTGGTGTCAATGTCCTCCATTTTTCCTTAAATATCTCTGAGGCACAGTTTATTAAGGAATACCTGATGACAAAGACAAAGGAAAGTTGAGACAGGAGAGGTGACACAGACTCGTTATTCTCTGACTTCTGGAGGATTTTTTTGCCTCTTAATGAGCCTGCAGCATTTAGCATTAGCTTAGAGAGCTTCCTCTGCATCAACCTGAGATGAGACACGCTTTATATCTGGTAGATAATCCTCGTAAAGTCAGAAAGTCTGTATTATACACTGGTGTCTTACGGTGTCTACACTGCTGCTTCATTATTCATCATATTTACATACACTAATGTTTATGCACTCATTTTCTCCAGGTGTTATTTAGTATTAAATGTTATATTGACAGTGCAATAACAGAAGGTGTTAATGTGCTATTTGTCCTCACCATGTTATTGTCTAACCACTGTCCAAACAAAGCCTCATTCTTACAGTGAGGGACAAAGAAAAGGCTTCCCAGCAGAAAATAACTTCACTTGTCCTGGATCTTAACTAAATGATCATCATTCTGAGCTCACACTCAAGCTAACTTTCTATTGTTAGCAAGTAGAGTGCTAAAGTCACACCAGCAAAGCCCCCACAACTCAACAACTCTCCTGAAATTTACAATTGAATTGGAGAACAACAGACAAACCAAACTATTTCAAATGTATGTCACTTTGAGGGAATTTACACAACCAGGCCAGCATAAATCTACATCTAAATTCAAATAAAAAGGCGCTCAATGATTCTAACAGGAATCACCAACACATCTACAAACAATTATATCAATGCAAACCATTTACAAATTAGCCCATTCACTCACTTGTGTATTTTTGTTGTTTACAGCCGTAAATGTCGCGCCAACACTTCATTGCACCGGAAGTAACGACATTTTCCCGCGGTCTGTTTTCTAGCAGATCCCAGATTTCCAAAAAAAAAAAGCTTTTAAAACAGGAGTCAACCCCTTAAATGCGACAAAACATAACACCTCCTGCATCCAGCTACAGTAACGGAAAGCATAAAGCCGAAACGGTAGCTTAGAAGTCGGTAAGATCGAGCGAAAGTAGTTCCACTACGCGGGTAGAGAGGATGCACTCTGCTGCCGGTGTCGCTTGTCCGTGTACGTCATCACAACGCGACAGTGGAAAAGGGAGGGGGCGGGGCGAGGGGAACACAACCCGGAAGGACTTTGATGCTTCGCTCACATGTGGACAGGATTTTTTAACAGCAGTGACGGGAACGTGTTTGTGTGTGTGTTGTGATACAGCTTCAGCGGTACAAATGCACAATGAAGCTCACAGTTTGACATCGATAGTAGTTTAATTAAATAGGAGTCTGTGTGTTCTTAGCGGCGCGCGGGTTTGTTTTCGTTGAAGAGCGCTCCTCTTCACGCGACAAATGATACGATGGAAAATTTAGAACTGAGCCTGTCATCACTGAGCACCATATGCAGACATGTTGACAAAAGTCACCACGAACTAAGCCAATATCTATCCAAACAGGTAAGATATAGTCACGCCTTTACTGTGTGGAATATGATAATTAGTTCATTTGTTTTCACTTTGTGGCTCAGAATGTGACCTGTGTGCTGCTGCACGCATCACGTGTCAGTAATTTCTGACACACGTCTTTATAATTTGAAGACACAAGCTGTATATATTATGGGAGAAATACCCATTGGTTCTATAGTAACGAATCAGTGCTCCAATTGGCTGTCCGTGTGACCTCTCCTCAGATATGGAACCAGCAGGACAGGCAGTGTATTCTGGAGTGTTTGGCCCAGCTGCTGTTGGAGAAGGATTACACTCTGCTGATTGCACGCCATGTTCGACCGCTGATTCTGGACCTGTTGGAGCGGAACGCAGACAGAGTGAAAGGCGGCGTGAGGATCAACCATGACCTCCATGAACGCCTCTGTGTAGCCCTCAGCAAACTGCTCGGCGTCAGCCCTGATGCACAGGCGTAAGCCATCCTCATTCTGTGGCACTGCCATGAATAACGTTTCTACATTTTAAACTGAGTAATAATACAATTTTTCTGCCTTCTTTCTTCTCCATAAAGGTTTGCTGCGAGGTACTTCAACGATGCCCCACCAGTGTTTCAGAGGCTCTTCTTCACCAGCGAGGAGTCGTCAGCTGTCCAGTATGGCCCCAGAAGGATGAAGCTGCGTGACCTGATGGGCGCCACCCTCCGCTTTCTCCAGAGTGACTGTGCCAAGTTTCGAATGCTCTGGGATTGGAGTCCATGTGTGTCCTTGTTGCTGACCAGCGACGTCATGGTTAGAGGGTACGTATGTCAGACAGTGACGCTAAACAGATTTTATTATAAACATGTAATGGCACTTTGTGTGTTAATATTGAAGTCTGGCTTTTTTTATAATGCTCTATAATTATATAAATTGCTAGCAAGCTGAATTTATTAATAATAAAAACACGAGAAAATGACCTGAAGTATGAATATCAGACCAAAATCTGCACTTTAATCTGTGATATTTTGTTTCAGCTGTATCATAATGTTGCCTACATATGATGCATTTGCTTCACAGGTACACCGCCCACTGTTTAGCACTGGTCTCACATATGACTGATAATCAGAAAACCATCTTCCTAAGGAAGGTGTTATCAAGTGATGAGATCCTACACATGAAAATTAGGTACGTACATTTATATTTGTGATTGTAGGGTTATGACTGAAACACATTTTTTTTAAAATAATCTTTCGTTCCTTGTCATCTGTCATGACTTCATTTGTTTAGGGCTTTGGAAGAAACTCAGCAGCTTGAAGTAGAAAAAGCTCTCGTCTTAGCCAATCAGGGCTCTGTGATGTGGCGCCAGGAGAAAGCCAATAAGTTCACCAGGGGCCAGGTGGTGTCCGAGGATCTGTCCCAGAATGTTGTAGCAGTTTGTGGTGTTGTACTACCAAGGATAGTCCCCAGACAAGCTGAACAGGTTTGTTATTGTTGCAGTGTAACACTGTCTCTGCTGATGTGTCTGTTTCATTCATGATTTTTATGTTTTATGAAGATGAATCCAAAAGATCTGGTGCTGGTGGACTCCACATGCCGTAATCTGAGAAGACTGGCTCTGGCTGTAGCTTCTCAGAAACCCGTGCTCCTCGAGGGTCCTATTGGATGCGGTAAAACTGCCTTAGTGGAGTTTATGGCTTCTGTCACTGGACATATAAAAGCCACAGAGATTCTCAAAGTCCAGCTCGGAGATCAAACAGACAGCAAGGTGAGATGGATAAATGGTTCTACTGTTTCTTTGACTTCATAAAGATTCTAAATTGCTTTTTATTTGTTTACACAGATGCTGCTGGGGATGTATCGATGCACTGATATACCTGGGAAGTTTGTGTGGCAGCCAGGAACACTGACACAAGCTGTATCTAAAGGCCAGTGGATCCTTTTAGAAGACATTGATCATGCTCCGCTGGATGTGGTGAGTTCAAAGTTATCGGTAGTTGTACAGAAGGTGAGTTCTACAACTAACAACTGGACTGAATCTTTTTTTTTTCCAGATATCTGTGCTCTTGCCTTTGATGGAGAATAAAAAATTGATGATTCCAGGACGGGAGGATTGCATTGACGTCGCCCCCGGGTTTCAGTTCTTTGCAACCAGAAGGTAAGAATATCATTATTTCCTGTGTGCACACGTTAGAGCAGCTCTTAGGTTTACCCATCTGTGTGTGGACTGATCAGAATCAGAAATACTTTATTGAAATTGTTTGCATTCCAGGTGCTTCATGCACGATCAGAATATTAACAGAGAAGAAATATAACATCTTCACCTGGATATGTTTAATGCTGGGTAAGGGTTTGAGTTTGATGGCCTCCTGTGGCGCTCAGTGGTGCATTTAGGAGAGATCAGTCTGGCACTGAAAGGACTCCTGCCCTTCAGCAGCGGTTCTCCAGTATCCCACAGCTTTAAGCCTAATTTAAACTTTTCCGTCATGTCACCGTTCGGTCCGTGTAGCCCAGATTTCTACGCCGTAGGTCTACGTGCACCTCTCAAAAATTCTATCCATCGAGACGTCGCAGCCAGCAGCCCTGTGATTGGTCGGCTTGGTAGCTGTAGCAAAGCTACTTTCACCATCAGACTAGTTGCTATTTTTTAAAACTTGATGCAACTTCAGATGTGTTTATGGACAAAAACACACAGAAACCACAACAAGATACTCTCTCTGTCTGCATTGTTCACTGAAACAGGAAGTGTTTCACGATGCCATTCAATGAAATAAACTCGCCCCTACTCTAGAGGTGAAGCAGCGTGAACAGACGTAGCAGAGAGACGGAGAAGTCTGAAGGCTTCATAGCTACATCAGGGTATTTGTGGGGGTCAGATGTTAACGTGACGGAGAAGTATAAACCAGGCTCAAGACGCCATAGCCTCTGTCAGACACAGCTCCACCACATCAGCTGCTGGCCTTTCTGATTAGTTCAAGTCTGTAATATAACCAAAGTGCCACATAAAAGCGTTAAAACAGTTATTCATGTTTGTGTACTGCAGGATGTACTATAGTGGAGGTAGCTGGCACAAACCACAGAACTCCCATGCAGTGCTGCTGGATAAGTACTGGACCAAGCTGCAGATGTTCAACATGACACGAGAAGAGCTGAAGAAGGTAAGATCCTCTTTAAGTTTTGATTTGTGTGCATGTCCCTGATTTTAAAACGTCCCTCCTCATCCTATCCCGCTCGGTTTTAGGTGCTCATCAGCAGATATCCTAAGCTGACAGTGGTGTCAGACCGTCTCTTAGATATTTACTGCCAGCTGACCGGGGAGAGAGACTCTGACCTGGACACAAGTGGATCTCAAACCTCTGATGACAGCCAGCAGCACAAGTCTGAGGACAAAAGCACGCAGCTGGAAGGAAGAGCTCTGTCACTGAGGTGAGGACAAGTGTCGATTTGTGTTCTGTCCCGAAACACAGATCACATCAGACGAGTGTTGACTGGCTGACATGCTTATCCAAATTGTGATGTAATAATAAAAAGTCAATATTGGCTAACATCTTAGCCAAGAGACGCACTGATGTAATCTGCTGTCTGCCTGCCAGTATGTCAGCAGAGCATCAGTCAGATGCACAGAATTAAAAATAAAAAGCACAAGTTTTCCTACCTGGAAAAACGTTGTAGTTCCCCCTGCAGCCTCTAGGGGCTCCAACAGTGAGTCAGTCCTCATAGACTCCCATGTTAAAATGTCCAACATGTTTCCAGCAGAAATCAACATGTTTACAGCCTGGTTCAAACAATGATTCTGCTCTCTATTGATAAGT